>ML682067.1:13540483-13613424 GCA_007922195.1 Podocnemis expansa
GCCCTGCCCCCGGGATTCCCCCGCGGGGCTGACGCGCCTGCCCGGGGGCGGGGCTGGGGCTTCCCCCGAGGCCCCACCCTGGAATTCCCTCCGGCCCTGGCAGCAGCGGGCTCCAGCCGCGCGCTGAGGCCGTGCCCCCAGGTTTGGGGGCAGTGGGGGCTTTAAAGCCCCCCGGGTGAGGCACCCTGTGGTGCCTCACCTGACGGGTACCTTCAGCCCCTGCAGGCACCTGCCGGGTTAGGCGCCCAGCCGCGCCTTACCCTGCAATCCCCTCCCCTGTTGAAACAAGCCCTCCCCATGTGAACATAGCCTTAATCATCTGCAGTGCATTTACTCTTTAACTGTATGTCTACAGTTACAAGTTAGTTCAAATGAAGGAGGCTTAATTCAAACTAGCTTAGTACCGGTCTACACGAGGCTTTAGTTCAAATTAGTAACACTTGCTGGTTAGTTCGAACTAAGCCCTTAGCTCAAGCCTTAGTTCAAACTAAGAACCAGGTAAACTAGGATTAACCCTTAGCTCAAATTTAATAAATTTGAATTAAGGGAAGTTAGTTCAGATTAACAAAGTGGACTTATTTGACTTAACGTTAAGTTGAATTACCACTTTATTAATTTAAACTAATAAATTTGAGTATAGTTTGAACTAAACTCGAACTAACTTTTCCTACTGTAGACATAACCTAGAAGAGCAGCAGACTTAACTTCTGAGTGTTCAGTGTGTGGGCTGGACATAGCAAGGAGACAGTCTTGGGGAGATTCAGGGCCAGGGTGGAAGGGCTTGGCATCATTCTGCAAACCATAAGTGGGCAGTGGATGCCAGGATGTGACCTGCATGCTTACATGGTTGCTCTTGGTGTCCAGGCTATGAGCCACAGCAGCAGAACACTGAAAGCATCCAGAGTCTGGGCTGAACCCCAGTCTGGAGGTTCTTTTTGTTTCTTGGCCTATTAAGGCTAAGATCAAGTGTTGTATCTGTATTCCACATATGGATATGCACTTGAAAATTGTTATCATGTCCCTGCTCAGTATTCTTTTCTGCAGACTAAACAAACTTGTTTTTTTTCTGCTGTCCCTCATAGCTCATGTTTTCTTGAATTTTAATAATTTTTATTGCTCTTCTCCAGACTTTCTCCAATTTGTCCACATCTTTCCTGAAATATGGATCCCAGAACTGAACACAATACCCCAGCTGAGGTTTAATCAGTGTGGAATACAGCAGAATTACTTCTCGTGTCTTGCTTACAACACTCTTGCTAATGCATCCCAGCATGGTGTTTGCTCTTTTTGTTGTTGCACTTGTGATTAACTTTGACCCCCAGATCCCTTTCTTAGGCAATCATTTCCCATCTTGTATGTGTGAAAATGATTGTTCCTTCCTAAGCGGAGTAGTTGGTATTTCTCCTGGTTGAATTTAATCCCATTTATCAGTTTGTGCAGATCATTTCAAATTTTAAGCTTATCCTTCAAGGCACTTGCAAGCTCTCCCAGTTTGGTATCATCTGCAAACTTTTTAAGTGTGTTCAAGAATTAAGGACCTGATCTGGGAGTGCACATGCATGCATGCACACATGCACTTTTACATCTCTCTTGCTGCCCCTCTGCCCATTCCTCTAATGCCCAGAAGAAATAGGGCAGAAACAATGGGGAGTACCACAAAGGTGACATTCCCCTCTTAGTGGTGGTAAAGAGAGTCACACATGGAGGGTCCTGCTAACTACACATAGATCCATGTGAGAGGATCAGGGGCTGGGTTTCAAACAACAGCTACCTTGAGACTATGAGAAAGCAAGTAAGAGAGACCAGGCCAGGGGAGTGTAAGACACAAGGCATCAAGGAGAATTCATTAAACTGATTCAAAGGACTTCACCCAACCAAACACCAAAAAGTCAAAATGGCATTTCACAGCCCATATTGCCATCATGGTAGACTGGGTCTGATTTCCAACTCTGTCAAAACTGGAACACTTCCCTGAGCACCTTCCTCTTATACGCTGCGTTCACACAGCCTCCTTATTTCACAACAACGGAGGTTGTTTCGAAATAAGGTTTTGGCTGTTCACATGACGCACAGTTGTTTCAAAACAAGTTAAACCTAGTCTGTGGGGGAAACAACGTTGTTTCACAATGGTTGTTTCAAAACAACGCTGTGCGAACGTGTTGTTTTGAAACAACGGTGGTTTTGAAACAACTTGTTTCGAAACAACCGTTGTTGGAACATGTTGTTTCAAAACGATGGTGAGTCGCTTCAAAATAACTGTTGTCCGGAATTGCTATTTCAATTCCGGTTTTTCTCCTTATTTCGAAGTGACTTTTTTGCTAATTCAAAATAAGTCATTTCAAAATAAGGCGTTATTTCAATACAAGTTGTTTCGAAACAACCGTATCAAAATAACCCCCTGTGTGTGAACACAGCCATAGTCCCACTGGTTAGTATAAAATCCACTGAAGTTCATTATTCACATTAATTCCTTGCCTGCCTCGACTATATGGTTTGCAGAGAGTGGTCAGCTATGGTGACTCCTGTGTCCAGGGACTGTTTGTTAAGATCACCCTTCTAATCCCTGTGTAAGGACAGTCACAGTGAGATTTACAGGTGTATAAATACATTCATACCATTCCATGTTAAAACTATTCTTCAGTACATTTCACAGGTTGATAATCTTTATTACAGTGGACAAAATAGCCTTGTGTAATCTCCTCTATAAATATTTATGCATGTGTTGGTGGAAATCTCTGTCCTGTGTCCAAAAAACTAACAAGCCTTATGACTTATTAATGGCTGTTCTCAAAAATACTTTCCCTCAGAAAGCAAATGTCTACTAACACTCCAGTAATGGATTACTGTCTTCAAAAGGAGGTACTTGGAAGCTTGGTATATTATTTATTCTTATATCAGTTTTCAGAAATGATTTCAACTCTGCCAGTTCTCTAAGGGTAGTTAATTATTTAACATTTGCTTTGAAACATTTGTTCAGTCAATTATTTTTAGATGGCTGCAGCCCCAGTGCTTTCTGGGAATCATCACCAAAGGACAACCAGCCAGGAAGCCAGAAATGTTGAGTGAAATTTAAATTATCAAAAAATCCAAGTCCCATTTTTAAAAAAATGACCTGGGCACTTAGATGCCTAATTTCATTGAAAAATGTACCCCTTAAACAAATAAGTTGAGAAATAAGGCAGGAGGCAAGTTGATTATTTTCTTAAGGCCTGAGTCTCCGGCATGCAGTTTTCCACAAACCAGAAAAAGATGAACATAGGAAGGATAGCTCTGGAGCCAGGACCCAAGCATAATTTGTTGGGGTCCAGTTTAAACTAGTAACATGGGTCCCCTCCCACACACAGAGTAATGGGGGTTTCAGCCTAGACCGGGACCTCCAGGCTCTGGTAAATTGTACCCTTCCCCTTCCCCGCATGTGGGGACCCTGTCTGGAGCAAAAACTCCAAAGTGTTGGCTTTTGAAGAATGAATATGTATATGTGTATATAAGTGGAAAATCTGTTTTTCTCCAAAAATAATTCACAAAGTTCAAATTGGGTATTCAACTCTGCTCTCCAACTGCCCTCAGAGCATGTGACCCCAAGTAAATCTGGGTATGAGCAATTGGTTACATATTTGGGGTTTTGTAAACCTTCTTTCCCATGGATTCTCTGTATCTTGAAGTCTTTAAACCATGATTTGAGGACTTCATATGATTTCAAACTCAATCATAAGTTAGGGATCTATCACAGGAGTTGGGGGGGGGTTCTTTGGCCAGCATTGTGCAGGAGGTTAAACTAGATGATCATAATGGTCCCTTCTGATCTTAAAATCTTTGTGTCTCCCTATTATCTGACCAGTGGACTCGACCATGCCACTAACATTCATTAAAGAAAGATGCCTTGCTTATAAAATTCTTTTAATGTCACCTTTGTGCACTCCCATTTGTGGGATATAACACCTCCTGATACTGATTCAGTGCAGAGTGTGTGAATGCCCAGAAGTCACCAGAAAAAGAACTTTTTTTGCAAGGTGGAATAGGCATAAAGAGGAGGAAACATGACTCTGTTGCCAGGCAGCCTGAGGCACAATGTCACAGTCACATCTGTTCAGTCACAAAGTTTTCACCTGTTTCTATAAGTTTCACATTAAATGCTCCACAGTAGAGGTCAGCCAATGACAAGACAACATCTCTTCCCATCATTCAACTAGTAACAATCCATGTTTCACATACAAGCCTTCATTTGTTTTGTGGGCAATAAACTAAGTCTTTTAGGTGGTCTATCTACATATTTTGAATCAATTTGTTACATGGAAAAATGTATATTGAAAAAGAAGAAGAAATTGCAGTGAGAAGGTATTTTACAATCTCCTTTTCATCTGGATCCTCCTCTTGATCCTCTGACTTATGTAAGTTCCTTCTGCCATAAATTTAACTGGCTTTTCACTGGTTTCTGTGCCACCAATTATTAATGTGGAGATAGCAGTAAAATGAGGCCAGGTACGTGGATGGATTTGAAATAGCAAGCCGCAACTTTATTAAACTTCAACACAGGGCAGGGGCATTAGCTGGCCATCATCCATACTCTCCTACACCAGACATTTAATTGGTTCCAGCACGGAAGTTATGGGGCTCCTACCATAATAGCCATAACCCATGGTAGTCTCTTCTCGCTCAACCCCTCAGCTTGCTTTACATCCTGTCAACACAAGAGGTACGGAAGGTGCAGAAAGGAATAACCTCAGCCTGTGAGGGCCACAAGATCTGACCTCCGCTTGTGAGAGTCACAAGATCTGCCCCATCCCATGAGCCTAAGGCCTACTAGAAAACTCTTTTACATCTGGGGTAAAGATCTGAACCAAAGGTCAGGGATAGAGTCAGGCGCCCATACCAGTGTTAGGTGTCAGAGCTGGAACCAGGAACTAGGTTCAGAGCCAAAGTCAGGCGGAGGAAGCTGGAACCAGAAGCAAGGTGAGGAAACGAAGAATAAATGGGACCAGAGCAAGGTGAGGAGCTGCAGACTTAGGGAGGATCATAGCTGTGTCTGGGAAGGCACTGAGCAGTCAGACTGTTGCTGCTGAGTTTAACCACCAACTGCACTTTCTGACCAATCAGGTGGTGCAGTCAAACAGCCTTGCAGCCCAGCTTCACTGCTGGGGGTGTCGCTGTTCTCCTTTACCACTGGCTCCATCAAATTTCCCCTAGCTGCTGAGGCAAGTGGGTGGCATTTTTGCATCATCTGCATGTTAGGTAGTAAATTCTGCTACTCTGCCATTTTATGCTGCCTTATGCCTGCCCTCCACAAGTCCTGAGCATAAGCTTGTTCTTGAAAGAGTGCTGTCTCCTTACAGGGCACACAGGAACTGTCCAACTGCTTGCACACCTGTGAGGGCTCTAACTAAAGAATGTAGACTGGAAGATGCTGCTGACAACTATGAATGCAGTGATGATCCAGTATGGATTTTTTTTTATCATTAGCTTCAATAAGCCTAACTTAATTCTCATTTGCTTTTATTGTGTCTTCATGACTCAAAATTTTTAATGAATTTCTAATTGAAACTAATATTAAAAATGTCATGATGCAGGAAAAAGAACAGCTTGACAGGCAGCTAGAGAACAGCACAGAGTCACATGGGCTATGTCAGCACTAGCAAAAGTTTGACTTTAGTTTGAACTAAACTCAAACTTATTAGTTCAAATTAACAAACTTGAACTTACTAGTTCAAATTAACAAAGCAGACTAATTCGACTTAACGTTAAGTCAAATTAGTCCACTTTGTTAAGTCGAACTAACCGCCCTTAATTCAAATTAATTAAGTTCAAACTAAGGGTTAATCCTAGTCAACATTGTCCTTAGTTTGAACTAAGTGTTTAGTTCGAACTAACCGGCAGGTCTTAGTAGTTTGAACTAAGCTTTCATTAGTTCAAATTAAGGAATTCCTTAATTTGAACTAATGAAAACCTCATGTAGACAGGGACTAAATTAGTTCATGTTAAGCCTCCTTAATTTGAATTAACTTGCAAGTGTAGACATACCCAAGGAGCCTACACACAGCAGTTTGAGTTAGAGGTGAAGTTCTCATTTCCTCTGTTACCTTTTGAAAGAACAAACTCTAGCAACTAAAACTGAAAATTTTATCTGGAAACTAACAAGGATGGTGGACTAAATCCCCTTCTACAGCTTCTCAGTACAAACTAAAAACTTGTACTTCAAAGAGAAGCATCTTGAAAACATGGAATATTGTTTTCCAATATCCCTTTTCCTTTCGGTTTTATGTGTGTTTAATGATCAGCTAATCACTAAAAACATGACCAATATTATCAATGGAGTAAATGTAAGCTGCTTTTAATATGTCTGATAGGTTAATTATGCATTGTAATCTTGCCTATGTTTCAAAAAAATCAAGACTGCATACGGGGCTTTCATTGCTTTGTTGTATAAAAACTGGCTTCCACTGTGCACTCCCTGCTGGTGCCTGCTGTCATTACAGGGAAAAGTCTAACACTTCATTATGCATTTGTGCAGAAAATGGATGTGTGTCGACTGTAGGTCATGGTGCCAATCTCCAGAAAGACAATCACTGGAATCCCAGGGCAGATTCTGAAATCCTGTCATCAACAGCATCTAATATTGTTCTCTCACCTTGAGCAATTAACAATAATTTGGTCAATTTACTTCATTTTTATTCATTAAGCTTTGTTTGTTCCTATTTTGAATCTAAACTGCTCATATATATTTGCTGTGTGAGATGCATGCACCTGTAAAATTGACACTGTGCTCTCTCTGAAACCTTCGAATGGTAATTTTAGAAACTTGAAACTCTACTCCACTTTCTATACCTCAAACTTCCAGTACCCTTTGACTCCTCTTTGTGCAACAAGTCCCCTGCCACCATGCTGTCCGCATCCTATGAATGTCTTTTCTTCCCACCTCTTCTCAGTTTCACACAGCCAATGTGATGTTAACCTTAAAGAACACCACTTCTGTCCTCAGGGTTCTAATGCCCTTAAACTGTTACTATAGTCAAAGCCATGCTGAAAATAATGTGGTCTGACAATGTGATTAATTCAGAGCAAATTGATTTCATTATCTCCTCATCTAATTTCACATAAAGGGACCTTCTGAAATTTACCTTCAGTAAATTTAGCATGTATGTTGTCAAAGGTTGTTTTGTGACAAGTATTTAAACTGTCAGTGCTATGCTACACACAGGTGCTAATGATCTTAACCGTCTGGATCACATTTTAAGGAACTGACAATGCATTATAAAAAGAAATGTCATATTTATGAGGCAGAGAGAGCGAGCCAATTTTCACCTTCACAGCTATGACATCAGCAGTGACCTAGACCCCAATGCTGTCTGAAAGGCCACAAGTCTTCATGCCTCTGTACCTTAATCTTGGCTTCTGTGACAAAGATTTGAATAGTCAGGGCAAATTCTAAGACAGATGAAGCATGATGGTTTGGTGAGATGGAGTACTGACCTATCCTAATGTACTGATGAGTGCAAGCCTGAATCCTAGGGTTGTCAAAAGCTTATCTGTGTAACTTTGATTTTTGCATATTCAGCCTGGAGCAATTTATCACCCAGCTGTTACCTTGTTTTGAGTTTAGGGACCTTCAAATGAACCAAAAAGTATGAGTTAATTGGCCACAAAAGCCTGGAACTTGGCACCATTTCTGCCTGTACAAACTTACAGCTGCTCACTATCACACATCCACACAGTAACCCAAGAACATGCCACACCTACAAAATAATGAGCAGGCATAAACTGAATGGACTAGGACCATGTCTCACAGATTAGCTGGCTACTCACCTCACCTCTGTGAGAGGATCCACCTCATTGCTCCCCATGTGATTTAGGAGTCCAGAGCCTGAAACAAGTTTAGGTACCATCCATGGTTTGAGGTCCCAAGGCACATTCTTGGAGTGCAGACTCGCTCTGCAAACCCTCTCCTAAGAGCTGATACCTCACAGTCTGTTACCATTACTGACCCTTCCCTGTTCCATTTAGCTTAAACACGCCACCTCCCAAAACTTCAGCTGTGTGGGTGTTCTGGGTTGACAGATTAACTCTTCACAGGGATGTGACAAGTAACATACAACACAGATTGACCTTCCATGGGCTTTTGACAACACTGCTCCTTTCTTAAGCACACAAGAAATCCACAGATCTATAAAAAAAATAAAAAATCCTACATATGGCTCCCTGTGTCAGTTTTCTCACAAGTCCTGAGCATTTTTGGACTGGGGTCCTCAGTAGCCATCCAGGATTCTTCTCATGAGGTTCTTGACTTGTCATCTCAATCATCAAACTTCTCTTTTTCTCCCTCAAGGTCAGTCTATTTTCACTGGCCTTAGGTCTGCAGCTAAACTGATTCTCTGATGCTATGAAAGACTGCCAGTGTCCTTCCCTCTCCCTCATCCAAAGCAGCCTGTGCAGCAGTGTGAGTCTCTGGAGTTTATATGAACCACCACTGCCATCTAGTTCCTTCTTCCTACTGCTAGTGAGTTTTGTACTCTCTAAACTTCAGCTCTCTCCAGACAAGATGAAGGAGGTAGTTTCTCCTAGCTCCTGCCAAAGTCCTTAACAAATCTCTTGACCAAAGTATAGACATTAAAGTTAAAGCCTGTCTACTATATCTAGTTTGGAAGAGACATGCTTATGGTCTAGTCAGCAATGGTGAATAGACATTGTGGCATACTAGCATGGCATACTGGCATACCTGGTGCAGTCTCACACTGTGCTTGTCTTGGGGGTCAGGGTGGCTTCCATCCTCCCTTCTTCCACCTTCGAGCACTCCACCTTCTGGCATCACCCCTGAGGGCAGGGGGGTTGGGACTCAGGCCCACCCTCTACTCCAGGTCCCAGCCCAGGGGCCCTAAGATAGGCAGTTTTGTACTGCCAGACAGGTCTCAGTTCTGCAGTACTTTCCCCTGGGCTTGTTTACTCCCTCCTCCTCTGTAACTTTAGGACTTTTGCACCCAGTGTCCCCTTCTCCTGGATTTGCTTTCTCCATCCTCCTCAGTACCTTTAGTACTCTTCCTCTCTTATTTGTCTTTTCCCTTCTCTTCTCTTTCTCAATAATTCTCCTAGAAGCTTCTAGAACACAGCACTGCCCTCCGGCTCCTTCCCCAGTTTATGCAGCCTCTGTTTGGCCACGGAGGCTTTTATTATGCACCTGGCTGCTTCTTAATTGCACTCAGGTGCTCCCAATTATGCTGCAGTACCCTGACTAATCACTAGGATACAGAGCCTTCAACATCCTGTTGCTTATATATCTTCCTTCTATTCCGTAGCTTCCCAGTGGGCCAGTCTCTATGCCGCCTTGACCCCGCAGCCCACTGGGGATATCAGTTGGCAGCTCCTGCAGGGAGCCATGAGCACGGATGTGTACTTGGCGCAGTTCACCTCCAACCCAGACACTTGCCCCTTATGCAGTGAGAGGGAGACCTTGGCACACGCATACCTAGAGTGTGCCAGGTTGTAGCCCCTCTTCCGGCTCCTCCAGAACCTCTTATTGAGGTTCTGGCTGCACTTTTCCCCACACATATTCCTATGTTCATTTCCCATCTGTGGCCCCATGAAGTTGTGGGATCTCCTCACCAACCTCCTGCTGGCCAATGCAGAACAGGCCATCTACAAGACCAGGGAGAGGAGGTTGGCTGAGGGAGGGAACTGCGACTGTGGGGCCTATTTCTGATCCGTCATCCGCTCACGCCTCCGGGCAGAGTTCTTCTGGGCGGCATCCGCTGGCTCCCTGAACACCTTCTGGGAACAGTGGGCGCTGCCCAGGGTTCTCGGCTCAGTGTCCCCCTCTGATTCTCTAGTTTTGAACGTTTGACCCCCACACCCATCCCTATTCTTCATTAGTTGTCTCCCAAAATCAATTGGCCCCGGGCCTAGGGCCACCTCCCCTTAAGCTGGGGGAGGAATGTTAGCAGTGGGTGGGCCTGTGCCCACCCACCTCCCAGAGTCCAAATAGTCTATTCTGTAGCTGCCACTTGGTCTAACTATCTCACACACGGAATCATAGAAACTGGAAGACACCATGAAAGGTCATCAAGTCCAGTCCCCTGCACTCATGGCAGGACAAAGTACCATCTTAAACCATCACTGACAGGTTTTTGCCTAACCTGCTCTTAAAAACTTCTCCACAACCTGCCTGAGCAATTTATTGCAATGGTTAATCACCCAGACAGGAATTTTTTCCCAATGTCCAGCCTAAACCTCTCTTGCTATAATTTAAGCCCATTGCTTCTTGTCCTATCATCAGCAGTTAAGCAGAATAATTTTTCTCCCTCCTTCTCATAACAACCTTTTAGGTACTTGAAATCTGCTACGAGGTCCCCTCTTAGTCTCCCCTTTTCCGGTCTAAAAAAACCCAGGTCTTTCAATCTTCCATCATAGAGGCATTCTGTGATACAGCAGTTTTCCTAAGAGCTTCACAACACCAACCATAATTGATAAATTGCACAGATTATTTCATTTAGATTGGGGTCTGGCAGACTGGGGTCTGATAGTACACATCCTCATACCATGTCACCATCTTATCTAGAAAAAGCTCTGGCCCTGAGCTGTTGGAATAGCTCTCACTCACTAGGAAATTCCTGGAAATGTAATCTAGCGTTAATTGTTCTGCAGACCACTAGTGGTCTGCAAAGTGCTTCCAAGTCATCTGGAGTTGTTCATGACAGTTTTAAAAGCAGTGATATTCCTGCTAGGGGTAGGTAACCCAGTGAAAGACTCCTGTGGGTTAGCCAGAGACTTTCTTAATTTTATTTTAAGCATCATGTAAAGCATACATTGGTCATAACTGCTATTTGAGAAATAAAGCAAAGTATATCTGTAATTGATAATCCCAGCAAGAACAAGGGCCAAGAAAAAAGATCACTAGTGTTACTGTCTGTTGAATACCAATCTTGAAAAATATAGGCAACCTAAGAGCTTTATTCTTTTTCAATATTCTTTGCCTCTCAGACACAAGACACAATCCCATACCTAATAGTTTTAATAGGCACCACTCCAGGAAAACTCTATACCCAAGATACAGGCAAATGCTAGTCACTGTTTTGGTGAAGTAAAATTTATATTAAATTGATGGTTCAGTCCCACCCTCCTTGTGAAACTAACCCTCTCATGGATTTCAATCTGAATTTTGGCTGCACAAAATTGAGGCTCAGTGTCTGATTTGAATGTAATATATGTAGTTAAAATGAGCTATAGAACATTGCTGATCAGAATTTACACCTGCGTGAATACGTGCGTCTCCTACTGGCACCCAGGGGAACCAGGCATCTGAAATTAAAGGCAGAATCCATCCCTTATTTTATCTCCATGGTTTATATATTAGATTTTTCTAACCCTCATTATGTTTTTACTGCATTAATGAAAAAAATATGGTAGCCCTATGAAGCTATCTTTAACTTCCCACTGTTGCAAACCAAAGTTTATATCCGCCAGTACCCTCTGCTTCAAAGGTAAACAGATCAAATCCAAGTGGAGTTCTCATTTTCTTTTATTTTCCCAACATCAGATGAATTAGTACATTTCTCACTTAGGCTCATATCATCTCCTCTGCTTCCATGAGCATGGGGCACAGAGGGCCAGATCCTCAACATGTATAAATCATTTTTGCCCCATGGTACTGAAATTCAGGGTACCTCTTCTTTCTTCCATATCTGCCTGAAGTCACATCTATGACACTTTTTTGCCTCTTTCTTCTTCTGTTTCCTTCTTCTCCAGCAGGCCCTCCTGACATCTAGCCAGCAGAGCTTCCTCTCTCTCTCCTATTTATCTCCAGCAGGAGCCCAAGAGCTTTATAACAATCTGGGCTTTGTTTATTCTAAACACTTAGTTGAGGTAGATTCATTTGTTAAATGTTTTTTCTTGATTGTCTCCCCTTTTGCTTTCTGTGTATTCCCTCACCAACTAAAATTCCTGGCCCTCTGCACAGAGATTTCAGCATGTCTATCAAAAGAGGCTATTCTTCAAATATAAATTTTATTGTCATGCTGTCTTGGTCTACAAACTGACAGGTGTATTCAAATAGTTATGGAGCTTTGGCTATTCAGTTGCTATCGCTAGAACAGCAAATTATCTGCAAGGGTCTGTCTTATATGCTTTCTCCCAGGGTGATTTTTTTTTACTCTACTTGAAGGAGGTAACTTGACTGCCTTAACTCACCACAGTCCTCAGTGCTTACTCTGCCTTACTCTGGGGCATTTTCCCTTTCAGTTAATTGGTCTTCCCTTTGGACTTTTCCATCTCTGGGGTCTTTACAAAGGCCACATAAATCCCAGTAGCCAAATACTTTGAGAAAGGATGCATTTAGATTCCTCACTTGACAATGTTGTCACATAGGATCCCTCTCCTTGTAAGCTCTTTCAGACAGGTCAGTTATCTAGTATGTATCTTCCACAGCTTTCTGATCAACATGGGGAAATTCCATCTTTCTTGATCATAGGTACTTCCCCACCTGAACAGTATTAGGTATTCAGGTGGCAAAGGCTATCATTTGATAGGAAAGCCTCTAAGGACTCTATTGTTCTTTGTCTGAACATTTGACCACATTTCTGTTTGTGTAGATTTAATATCTTGGGCAAACTTCCATCTTTGGTCTCCACTCAGACTTTCTGTCCTATTGGCATTCCCTCAAATCTCCAGAGAAAACCCTATATGCCTCTCAGCTCCTCTACTTTCCTTCTCTTGATGGTTCCAGTCTCCCTGGGCTTCAGCAAATCTCCCTTTCATTACAAAAGATGCCACTATTTCAGGCTAAGGTGCCCATATATCGAATTTCTAGACCACTAGGCCATCTCCTTAGTCCTCAAAACCAAGAAACTCTTTATTCTTCACAGGCATAACTCAATTCAATGCAAGTAAAGATCTGTTTTTACCTACAGAAACAGATGCAGAGAAACAAAAGCAAAATACTTCTGGATAGTTCAAGTTTAACCTAATACTTTCATTTTGTTGCTATAAAGGGCATCTGACAATGTGTTCACTCCCACACACATTCATAAAGTACCAATACTCCAGTGCAGTGGTTCTCAACCACTATGTCAGGATGTTACTGTGTCACCACACAGTGTTAACTGTGTCACAAAGAGCTGGGGAAATGGCTGGATTCAGTCTGGAGGGGGTGGGCTGGTATGTCCTGTAAGGTCATGTTATTCTTCCAAGTGTGTCATGACCCACAAAAGGTTGAGAACCACTGCTCCTGCACAAAGTCCTATAAGCAGCACACTTAGGCAAGGCTCTTCTGCTTTGATACTGCTGACTACATCTTCCATTTATCTGAAGTGTTCTTTCCCAGGACAGAAGAAGTGAGAGAGATATAAACAGGGAAATTGACTCACCAGTATTCCTGAACTCTCCTCTTCTTCTAACATGCATCACAAGGTACTCCTTTCTCAGGGATAAAATGCTTTCATCTCTCTGACTGTAGTCGAGGACATCTCATAATTCTTTCTTTGGCTCTGGAATTCTCTATCTGGGAACTGAGGCAAACCAGATGCACATAGAAAGCTTGGTTGATCTTTTGTCACTTTTTTTCTGGTAGGTGGAGCCAAAAAGGAATCTGTCCTAAATATTTCTTCCAAGGATTGGTGGGAAAAGAGGAGACTACAAGAAAAGGAATCACTTGTGGGCATTTTTCCACAATTACTTCCCTACTTACTACAATTTCAATAAAAACACAACCAAAAGGTAAAATACTAAAACTTTGTTTGTATTTGTTATGTTAGTTTCTGCAACTATCCAAATAAAACAAACCATATCCAAAACCAGAGATCTTTTGTTCAAACATCAACATTCAAAGATTCATAGATCTTTCCAGGAATTACACTTAAGTCAAAACAGAAATGGTTATTTTGCTTATATCTAAATTCTCCCTTACATGTATTGTGAGTGCATGCCTCTCAAGAAAAGAACAGGCCCCAAAAGAGCTACAAAGCTGCACCTCAGGGCAGGTCTACACTGTCTGCTCTTCTCAGTGACAGTCAAACAGAGATATGCAAGCTACTTAACTAACTTGTGTATCTGTGTTCTGACCACCCTACTGCTTGCACATCCACTGTGTGGGGTTTAAGGGAAGGGCCTCCTTTTGACTCAGTGCTACCCCAGTTGCCAGGGTGGTCAGGGATCAAACTTTCTGATCTGATAAGAGGGTCTTTACAGACTCAGGTAGGTTGATAAGGAAGTTCAAACTGATAGCAGTGAATATGCCACCGTCAGTGAAGACTAGCCTCAGTTCTGACCTGTATGTACCAAAATTGTCACTGTGCACATATACTGGGGACTGTACTATCCACAGGTATGCCAACTACATGCCTGGTTGAGAGAGCTGTTAAAGGGGCTTACAGCTCAACAGCTGAATCATTTTTCCAAATCACTTTGGATAAGAATCATAGACTGAAACTCTTTATTTCCTGTCACCCATAAAATCCACACCTTTATCTACTTTCTCCAAATAAAATACGTAGGCAGGCACCTATCTAATCTGTAACCAGTCCAGACCAGGCACATATGATGAGTGCATCACAACAGATCTTGTCTCCTATAAATTATGCTACTTAAAACTGCCTAGATTTCAATGAGAAATGCTGGATGATCAATACTTTTGAAATTAACCAAATACTTTTTAATCAAATAATTTATTTAGAAGCCCAAATCTGGATTTAGGAGTCTATCCTTAGATTGTTATTTTGTAAAACCACAGCCTAAGTGAATACAAAATGCTTCTCTTTCTGGTGGCTGCGGGGGGAGGGGATTGTGGCATGTATTTTTCTTTCTTTTTTTTTTTTTTCCTTCAGGATGCCCTCTTTTTTGACCAAATATTATATCCATGAAAAGAAAGCAATAAAGGAATTTGAATAGGATGTCATTTTAGCAGGAAAGGACCAGGCCAATAATTAATATTTGTCAATTAATATTACAGAATTGATGAACTCCAACATTCTGAAAAGAAACCCTGGTTATAGGTTAGTTTTGGGGGTTTTTTTGTTTTTTTTTTTACTTTAGAAGTAAATCAGATCAGATTTTCAATATTTTGTGAACAGAACCAACATCAATGTAATTTTAAAACCACATTTATTTTAAATACAAAATCTGTTGCACTATTACAGAAGTGAGCCTGTATGTGTACTCCACATGCACAGATAAATTCAGCATCTACAATTAACAAAGAGTAAAATTTCATTTTGTTGTTACCAATACCATTGGGAATTCTTATTAAGAAACTCTCCTTGTGCTTTGTAATCAGTGTCATATAATTTATTTTTGTGGATAATGGACTATGGAAATCTTAATGGTGCAAAAGAAGCTTGTACGGCTGAATTCCGTTTGCTATTACTTCAGACTGTGCTTTACCTACAGTAAGTACATACATAAAAGCTGCAAGGTGTACTATGATCTAATGTAATCCACTGACACAAGATCTTAAGATAATATCTAGAAATCTGCAGCAAATAAGTAGAACAGATCACTACTTCATTTTCACAGCAAAAAATATATATTTAAGTAGATGCTTTAAAATACCATGCACTCCATTGGCTATAGTACTTCTTACACAGTACAACATAGGCTTTTTTTATTTTGTTTGTTTGTAACACCTAGAAGCATATAGCATCTACACTTTAAGTGTATTTACAAATTCAACAAATATCTACATATAAAAAGCTTACTTAAAATTAAACTTGATGCAAGTTATGAAAAACCAATTTATTGGCAAATGAAACTGAGCATTCCTTCAACCATAGGTTGTTATAAAATTTCATATTTGGAGGTAAACCATTTGATTGATACAGTGTGTGAAAGAATATTTTTGTAACTGATAATGGCAATCCTTTACCTCTAAACCTTGTTAGCAGTTGTCAGATTCCTTGAATTCAGTGGTTCTGAGTAGTAATCTACATGTTTCTTTCATGCTATGCATAATTTTAAAAGCTGCCACATGGGTCAAGCAATAACTCACAGGAGAACGTGCTATTGTTGGCATGGTATTTTTTAACATATTTTACAAGAGAGTTTTCGGTTTTGCAGTATTAGCTAAACGTATGAAATCAGCCATGTTGGTATAAATTGTGTAAGGCCATGAAATCAAGTTGTGCTCTACTTGTCTAAAAGCTGCTATTTTATCAAGGGAAAAAAATCATACTGTGCTTTGTGTGATTTAAAAAAAATAAACCTTTGTTTTGCAGCACCATGGCTCCATAGCATCTCTGTTTTTTACTAAGTTATTTTGTTTGGCAATGACAGAAGTTCACTAATCACAGTTTACTGCACCAACTGACTTAGTAGCACAGTGCATTATGGAATGCATATTTTATAAAGGCACTGAATGTATTTTGTCCTGTGTTTTCTGGAATATTTTCTTTCATTTTAAAATTTCACTTCAGTGACTGTACAAATTCCAAAATGCATTGCAATGCATATTGTTTTATGTCTTAAAATCAATCCAACATATATATGAAGTAAAAAACGGAACACTGTAGTGCTGTAATACTGGATAGCTTATGAAGGATATAAAATAATAAGAGCAAAGAGCAGATAGCAGGGTTTCAGTAAGCATCAGTAAATGCAAGTGTCATAATTAAATCATGTAGCAATTATATACCATACATAATGTTCCTAATTGTCTTGTAAAAAGACATATGATAGCTAGACATTAAGTCACCAATTTCACAACAATGTCCACAAAGACATTGAAGTTCTATATAATACCACTATAACACTCTGACAATGAAAACGGAATTCATATCCAGGGATTTAGCAGAGGACTGCGTAACAAAGTATCCAACCAGGTTTTAATAGCATACACAGGTTTATCTGTGAAATGTGTAGCATTTTTCATGCATTATACTGTGTTTTTCAACAGGAAATAATATCAATTGACATTATTTTTGTCAGTTCCTTTTTTAAAAAAAAGCAAAAATACTCAAATTCTGAGTGAAATTTTGAGTTTCACACTTTGAGTCATACTAACATATCACTTACTGTGTTGTTTTAGTGTATAACTGTATTGACCTATATGTTCTCACAGCATAAACATCTTGTAGTTAAGATGTTCCTAGTATAAGAAGGAGGATGCACAAGTGCTTTAAACATAATGGAAAATATTGGAGCAAGGGAAGCTAGTCCTTGATTAAACAAATGAATTCATGGCATTGACAGGAGAAGGAGCCTCAGAACTTTCATTTCCTTCTGCAGGTTCTTTCTCTTTTTTACCACTGTATTGTCCAATAAAGGAGCCATCCTCATTGAACTGACCATTTACACCTTCGCCATAGTCAACTAAGCTATCATCACTGTCCTCCTTTTTCACAGTCCTGTCTGAAGGTGTCCGGCTTCCTTTTTTTAGAGGTTTATGGTCCTCTGCATCACTAGAAAAATACAGGAAATGCAACTCATTAATATACATATCATCATTTTCAAAAGCAAACCAAAGCAAACCATGCATGCAGATTTTTAAAAAGCATGTGTACAGTCCTACAATCCATTACATTAAATTACATTGTAGAAACAAACTGCTATGATGAATATATGGTGTAGCAATGGTTTAAACATATGTCTTCAGTTGAGAGAGTGCATTTTTTCCATCGTGCGTGGTTTTTCAATGATAAGACTTTCTGCTCTTGATTTGGAAGCAAAAGAACTGCAAGCATTAAAAAGGGGGGTTCTCACATTATAAAAGCAAGTTCATCGTTCTTCAAAGAAAAAGCTTAATGCTGTGCCATGAAGTTAGTTTGTTAAACTTCTTAATTCTTTGACTTCTCTGATATGAATGAAGAATGAATTTGGTTAAATGAAGTATATTGATTCTTTTTGCTAGTAAAGTGCTGCATTTCATATCATTTGTTATATTATGCAGGTGAGGCTTGCAATTTTCAACCTTACCTTTCAAGAGACCTATATATTCCATTAAAAGGGTGCAGAAGAAACAAATGAAAATAGCCTAAGAAGAAAAGCAGAGTCCATATCCTGATAATGATCAGTATTCATTTAATAAGGATTTGAACTTATAATTTGTAAAATATTCAGTGTCCAGACACAGAAGCTATTTTGTTTAAGATTGATAGCACAGGGCAGTTTAGCATGCTAAAGATCTTACAAATATTTTAGCCTTTGTAGTTGTGGAAGACATGCTTTAACCTATTTCTTTTCTTTGCTAACACCATCTTGTGGGTGAATGCACATATAAAAGAAATCTGTTTTCATTTCCTAGGTTAGCCTCTCTATTACACTGCTGACTCAGATATGATCTACTGGGAGGATAAATCAAGTACAAAAATGGGCTATGTTTAGATTTGGCTTTTTTTTCTATTAAATAGGCTGTGAATCACCTGGAAGTTGAAAATTTCAGCAGTACTTCAAGCTGTGGCTTTCCACTAATTAGCTATGGGGGTCAGCTGCACACTCAGATGCAAATACCTAACTTGTACTTGTAAACTACTCCAGACCATGTGCACATTGAATATGGAAGGGGTCAACAAACGTGCTATTTATTTATTTACAGATTCACAAATGTGGGGGAGGGGGGAATAAATTGATATAGAAGATTAGGAAAAGCAAAACTTACTCTGTGCCATATTAACACAGAATGCTTTGTTAACTTTGGATATATGTTTAGCAATGAGTCTTGGTATTTAGCTGCACAATTCTTGTTAGTAAATGCTTTAATTGTTCACAGTATCTGTATTCTATTCTTATTGGAAGGGACTGTATCAGCTAATAACCAAGAATGCGTTGTACAGCATGCACAAGAGCACACAGATATTGATTTAATTAATTCATATTCTCTGAAATGCGCTTCACCATGATGATAAACCAATAAACCAACTTTCTATCACACAAGCTACTTTTTACATTATCACCTCCTCTTTAGGCTTTAGAACTTCCCAAATGGCTACACTTAAGAAAATGTGTTGTCTATAAACAGACATATATTTACAAATAAATACACAAGTGTGTATGTTTTTATATATACAGAGAGGAGGTGTGATATTGTGTGAAATATGTGGATTTAAGGATTTAATGTTAGAATAAAGTAGTTAAGAGGCAAAGGAGTTTAGGTTTGTGGCCACCTAGCTGTACATGGCACACATATCTAACAACAACATCCATCTTCTCAATCTGCTTTGGTGTCATAAGCAGACAGAGTATTAAGAATTAGAAGAATTCTGCTCTACAGTTTGAGCAAAGGGACTGCTTGCAAAAACAGAGCTGTTCTTGCAAAAATAGGGTATGGAGGTTGCATGGTACATCCTGCAGGCAAGCATCTGGGATTACAAACACATCCAGCATCTGAGTTGTTTCTTGGACCTCTCAGAAGAGATCTCATTTTGTCAGAGCATTACATTTGTCAGAATAAGGAGAGAACGATGTGTTTAGAATCTTATACTTGAATATCCTTTTAGCTAGCAACAATAATGTGATTTAGCCATTTTCAAACACCACAAATATGTGTTCTGAATCAACTTGAGATGCAACACGTCACTTCTGAATAGCACTGTACCATGTTGCAATAATACTGTATTTATCTTTTCCATTTCAGTCATAGATCTGAGCGCAAGTGACAAATCCACAGCCAGACAGACTGCAGCCCTATTAAGCCTCATGTGGCTGGAGCGTCTAGTTAGCCTCACCTCTCCTGGGAATATTGTTGTACCTGCTGAAACAAACATGCATTTTTTTTTTAAATCTGCCAAGTACCCACATGAAGGACCATCTCTTCACCCTCCTTGTTCCATTTTCTCATGACATAGTTCAAGCTTGTGAATTTGGTTAAAAAGGTTTGTGAGACAACTGCTGCATAGGAAACATACACATTTATCTCTATTTTTAAGGAACCCATTTTTTTCTGAATGACTGTTGTGGAACTTACAATGGTCTGTAGGTAACTGCAGTTAGTGATGAATACTGAACGTCTGATCTTCCCGTTTAATATTAAGCATTAACTCCGTAACCACCTCTTGCAATGTAACATGTGCAGAGTGTGTGTGTAGGGGCGGGGAAGAGAACAGTTTCTTGCACCACAATCAGCCCTGAAAAATTGTTAGTCATGTACAGTGACTGGTCAATGCATTTCTGATTTGACATTTTGGAAGTTAAAAATGAGAGCCTGCACAATTCTGTTGTACATCTGAAAATCCCATTCAAGAACAAAGAGAGTATCAAAGGTAATGCCTCATGCTTCATGAATGTACCAGCTATCTGTTTCCAAATGTTCAGATAATCTTAGATAAAGTGTAATAAAATACAAAATGTAATTGAAGAAATTGACATATACGTTACAATGCAAGAAACAGGGTTACAGTTAAAATATACAAAGATATACACTACAATGCATGGTATAGTACTAGCAGGAGAGGTAGCAGTCATTTCAGACTAATGTAAAATCAAGCTAGGAAATATTACATGCTTTTGAAAAGTTCTTAATGAAGCATGCAAACTTGGTTATTGTAATCTGTCTTTAATAGCTACTGAGTCACCATAACAAAAGATAATATGTACATATATACATTTGCATGTAATACAGAGAGAACACTGAGGTACGACATGCTGATTTTACTGGGAATTCAGTCTGAATAAAGATTTGGGTGGGTAGGAATAGCTGCCAAGATCTACAAATATAGATGCCTGAAGTTAGCCTCTCAAGTGTCTATTTAGATGTCTAAATAAGTGGTTTGATTCGCAAAGGTGAGGAGCAGCCAGTAATTCCCACTGATTCTAGGCACTCAGCTCCTTTAGAAATCAAGCCACCCTTTTTAGACATTTTTTTTTGATATTTCAATTTCAATTTTAAAAAAAGGCAACTGGTTTGGGAGTCTTTCAAATTTTGGGCACCTAGTCTGAAACATATGAAAAGGTCCTGATTTTCAGAAAGTACTGGGCATTTATGGTAACTTTCCGCACCTGTTTTTGAAAATCTTGGCCAGCATTTACATCACGTCAACTGCAATATTTTCAGGATAAAACAAACAATATAATACAATGACCCTTTAAAAATGTAATCAAATTGTTATTGCATATGTAAATATTTTGTTTTGTTTATGCTTGCAAACACTGCACAAAAGACCCTTTAGTTGTTTCAGAAATTCTGTCCAATTTAAAAATGGCAAAAAAAAATAAAAACATCCTTTTCAATAATACATAATGTAAATCATTTAAAAGTTTTGTATTGTATAGCAGATGATAAATTTAATTCTTATTCTGAAACAACAAACTTGTCACCCAGCAAGAATCTTGCTTACCTACAGAACCAAATATTTTGTGAGCTGTGCTTCATTCTACTTAATATTTTATCAAAGTCTTTGAACCTTTTTTGGTTTAACTCGCTGTGGGATGACAACAGGCAATGAGCAACAATCATTATATTTGTGGCACCAAATTTTATGTAGTCCGGTACAATACTCAGAGAAGAATGTGCATGGAGAAACTATGTATCATCTCCTTTTCCACTGTAACACTGTTACTTAAAATTCCATGGTCACAAAATATTTGATCTTAGCAGAAGAAATTCTGTGTGCAAAATAAAACTTAAGAACAGGTAGCTTAGTTCATTAATATGGGGTATACAAGTAAATAAGAAATAGTTCATAATTGTATCAAAAACATGTTAACCACACTGACATCATACAATTATTGTATTTGTTACAAAACCAAACAAGATCATTTGACTTAAGTTCCTTTACTTAATTTATATTTGCTTTATTGTATTTTATTTGGGGGTGTACAAAATGTATTTATTATCTAAATAATGAAAAAATACTTACACAGTTGGTTGCATTGTGTCTGTGATTTTTCTATATGCTAGTAAGGATGCAGATTCTATTGTCTGTATAATTAAAACAAACAAATAAACAAACAAAACTGCAGATTTACACAAGAGTGAACCTGCATGAAGGTGGACGCTGGCGTGAATGCACAGTTACAGCATATGCAAAAATCAAATCTGGGCATGGGGATTCCCTCCCTTTTTGCACCGCAGAAGTACAGTAAGAAGTTATGCCAAGGTATTGGCAGTGGAAAAAGCCTTTCACTCCTCATTTGAGTGGGAGGAAAGTAAAAATACTGTGATTTTCATCAACCTGGATTATGATCATGACTTGTGTGCTTTCATGAGCGAATACAAAATTTTTAGAGGAAGGGAGAGAAAGTGAGAATGAGGGAGTGAAAAAAGGAAGGAAAGACAGGAAAAAGAGAGATGAAGGGATAATTGGAGAAGGCATGAGAACACTGATGTTTCGTACAGCGCTTGTATATCTCTGGGGGTGCAAAACAGAGAAGGGACCCTTGTGCTCTAGGGAAAATGTATGAGTTTTCAATGTGTTGCCAAGAAGCATATTACACAAAACAGCTGAATTGTGTCATGAATTCTGAAGCCCAAAGAGCTATAGAACATCAGCTTTAGAATGTTTAATAATTTACTTCAAAACATATTGCTAAAGCCAGAAATTCTGATGAAGTATCTGTGAGGCTTGCTCTTCTTGTTTATGGAGCTTCATAAAACTATTCCAAAATACAATCATGTCAGATCATAAAATTCTTTCTTAACTTATTTACTGACATACTTACCTACTGTACTTTTTTAACATGAAAATAAGTGGAAAATTTATTGAAAACATTTGTAGTGACAAAGTTAAAACCAGTATTTTGAAATGTTTTGCACACACAGTACATATAATCAACACTGAGACAATAAGTACCAGGAACAAAATAATAAGTGTGATAATGTATGGATTTTGTGCTGAGATGAGTTGCCATCATAGTAAATCCAGTGACATGTTTGCTATTTGTTGTGCTAGAACCAAATGGTAAGTTACTAGCTGTTTAATAAAGCTTGAAACTAATGAATGACTAAACAAACAAGGAGTCCTGTGGCACTTTTAATGAATGGCTAGACATTCTTCCCTGTTATCTTATATGAGGAGCCTTAGCTCTTTAACATTAAAAGGCATATTTTGGAAATGTGAATTAAATATCCTGCATGCAATGGTAACAATTATACAGTAAAACTGAATTATTTTTCTTCCTGGTATCATGAAACAAATAGCAAACTTGCAGCTGATGGCTGAGATGAGTGAAAAAGTGGGGAGGTGACACTGAAGAGCTTAACTGTAGTAAATTTAAGAATATTTGAAGAAAACGCAGTAGATAGTTGGAGTAGGTAGAACAGTTTCACAAGTTCATCATGGGTTTTTAAAGGAATTTTCCACCTGCACATCTTCTTTTCTGTGTCTATTCTGAGTCATTCTTCCCTAGAGATAGGTATATGCAGTGACCAAGTCAGACTGAAGAGATTTTTGTGCTTTCTATGCAGCTCAGCAGCCAATCAGTTCCCAGCAGATTCTTCCATAGTCATAGAGATGCAGAATAATTCCAAACATGGTTAAGTTACAACCTGTTGGTAAAATACAACTTCTTTTGCTTCTAACATAACTAATACATGCAGAGCAATGATAAACTGACTAGAAAGGTGAGACGTTCGGGGCTCATGTATATGAGGATGCAAAAAATGAAGTTTGCAGAGCATAAATTCCTTTTTCTGTACCCTAAATACAACAGCCTGACTTGACTGGATATACAAATAGCTTAGCTAAATGACTTCATGGTAAATCTCAACTGGAAATATGTCCGCCTGTTCTGCTCATGATCTCAAGTCACGTGGCTCTGAAGATGAAAGGGAAAAGGAACTCATTTTTTGTACACTGCAAGTGTGTAAATTAATCCAGAAAATTATGCAGATTTTAAAGACCTTACAACTTTACTTAATCTCACTAAAAAAAACCAATGTTTTTTAAGGTATGTTTTCTTAACAGCTCAGCAGTACCAGAACTTTTCTTCAGGTCTGGCAGAGGCAGGAAAAAAAAAAGGAAGTTTAAGCCTATGTACTAAGTAAAGATCAGATGAAACATTTGACAAGTGTCAAGGAACCATCTTAGCATAACTTCCTCTTTGTGAAAGTGAAATATTAGAGTTTAGAAGAGATAAGAGACAATCCACTGATCCTCCCATCTGAGATGATGGCTACTAGGTAAAAAGTAGCTCTAGGAGAGAAACCAAACTGAATGATTCAAAAGAAAAGTGACAAAGAAGATTAACATTCAAATTAAGACTCCTCAAAATAAGTGTGTGTGTTAAGTGGGAACCAAGCAAAGCCACCACCATTTACAATATTCCTAAAGCTACAAGGTCAAAAGCTGCACCCTTTATCAAGTGTCCATGGAAGGAAATTTAGGATACAAAAGATATCATTTTAGCAGGCATGCAACCCTGGTCAGTATGTGCAGTTAGGTTTCTGAAGTGACAGTCCCTTCCTTGGACTGATTTGGCAGGAGAGATACTTTCTCCAGCTGAAGAGGCTAACCCTAGTTCATATATGCCCTCACATGGAGAAATCCAGGAGCGTCGCTGCCCCAGGGAAGGATCCAGGACACCGGCCCAGGCCCTGCCCCCTGCCTGCAGGCCACACCTCTTGCCTGCAGGCCACACCCTTGGCTAGGGACAGGGCCAGGAGCGGCCACCACGGCTGGGCCCCTGATCCCCCGCCTGGGATGGGGCTGGGAGTGGCAGCTGCGGTTGCAGGGCCACCCAGCCTTGGGGAAGAGGCTGCCATGGCCGTGGGTGGCTGGGCCCCGGATCCCCAGCTGGGGACAGGATCGGAGTGGCTGCTGCTGCCTCAGGTGGTTGGGCCCCAGATCTCTGGCCCGATTGTGCCGGAGATTGGGAGATGTGGGGCCCTGCAGGACCCGGGGCACTGGTGCCGGGATTCGGGGCACAGGCCCCATGTGCCAGGTGCCAGCGATGCCCCGGAGAAATCACAATTTAAGAAATCTAAATTGAACACAGTCCAAGACATCACATCTCTACAGGATATTAGGAGGACTATAACATCCATGTAACAATGCATCTCCTTAAATCTGACATCTGTGACCTTTCCAGAAAGTATGAATTTCTGGCAAAATCCTTTGCACCTTGTTCTGAAACAGCTAATGCATTCAGTATGGGATTGGGACTTTTTAGAGCTACTTCTGCCATGACCTTTGAGAACACCGTAGGGCCTGAAATCAAAGTGAATGAAAGGGGTGATACTGAAGGCAGTGCTGACTGCTAAAGTAAGAACTGAGATACTGGGGATCTCAGGGGATGTGCACAGTATATTGGCATCTTGTGGATCTATTGCTATCTACTGGCAATACTGCTATGCAGAAAGTACTGGATTACTGAATTTGTAATTCAGTACAAATAGATTGGGTCACCTGAAGTCCGGTATTGGTCTCTCTTTGAAGATCATGAAATTCAGAGAGTAGATATCTAGATCCTTTTTTATATTTTTTTTTTCAGTAAGGCTTGAAATCACAGCCTTGGCCAATAACTAATGAGATGGAGTTGATAAAGTGCTCTGCCTTTTCCCTTGGAACAGAGATGGAATTCAGTAGGAAGGGAGGACAATTCTACAAATTCTCTACTCTACCCCATTAGGAACATAAAAGGGACTCACATAATCCAGTCACTGAATATGTCAACATCTTTCACCTGTTTTGGCTCCTTGAACATTATGTAACAGCCCTGTAAAGTCAGAAGGCTTCTTTTGAGGGATCTGTTGTCTCCCTGAAAACCAGACTACCCTATGTAGTTGGCATGAAAGGATCGAAAGATCCAATACTGGCCCCTTCCCTCTTTAAATTTAGGTGGAGAATGACAGGGAAGGTGACATCTGCAAGGAAAGAAAAGGGAAGAGATGGGAAAGGATCCTTTCTTTTTCAGGTCACGGAGGGAACAATTACACTCTGACATCAACTTATGGGCCTATTCCAAGGTATCTTCAAATAACATGGTAAAGATAACAGCCAACATTTTATACCTAATTTTGAGGACCTGAGCCATAGCCAGATGTCCCTCCTGGCTACTGTGAGAGGGACCATGTTTTCAGCTGTGAGGCCGAGAGAGTCCTCTGCTGCATCCTTGAAATTAGCTGCAATTCTACATAAATTGTGTGTTGTCTGCATGGGTCTGCCTGGGAGCACTTCCTTTTTGTCTCTGCCTGGTTCTTCTTCCAGCTAGATCAGTGAGGTGCTAGAAGCATAGGTGAATAGTTTAACTGCAGCTAAGTTGAAAGATCTTTTAATCACTTCCTCAGTCTTTTTACCAGTAGGATATTTGAAGACAGCATCCACATCAACAAGCAAAAAAGATTTAGCATCACCAGAGACCACTATCTTATCCATTTTGGGTAATGTCCCTCACAAAGAAGCTTTATCAGTAAGACCACCTATGACTTATGCATATCTGCTGGGACTATGTGTTTTGCCTCAGGATTACTCCAAGTTTTAAGACCAGTTTTTGCACTGCTGAATGGATGGGAAAGGCCCTTATCCGCCTTCCCATGTTCAGCGATGATAGGCAAAATAGTGTAGTGGCTAGCACTTCTGCTTAATATGCAGAAGGTCCTAGGTTCAAGCTCTAGGGGGCTGGATGTGATGATCTCATGAGGTTCCTTCTAACCCTATGATTCTATTCTAACTCTTCTGAAGGCACTTCAAAACTGAGTGGGGGAGACAGTTAGCTTTAGTACTCTCATAAAACATGTGAATAAATAACTCTGATTCTCCATGTTAAATTTACTAGCAGATTCAGGCTCCTCTTGTTCCTCTACAGAGCAAGAAGACACTTTCCCATCTTCACAGTGTGACTTAACCTCAAATGCACTGGACTTGTACTCAGCTCCTTTAGGGGAAACCACTGAAACTGCTGACTGTGGGTTCCTGGAATTTTTTACTGGAGAGGGTCCAGCCTGTATAACAGAAGGAGTACTGTGCCTGGCGACAGTAAGTACATCCTTTAAAATGGTAATGCTCTCAGGCAATGTCACAGATCTTGTTTTGTCAGATTCAGAAAAGTGAGCAGTAGTAACAGGAGGTCTTAACCATCTTGTGAGGGGATCTGTGGTTGTCCTCAGCTGTAGTCTGGGACATGGCTGAACCATTCCTGGAGTGAGGAATGTTGTCCTGCCAGTGATCCACGAACCAGGGGCAAGTTGAACCAGTGCTGAAAGGGGCAATGCTGTCCTGCCTGAGAATCTATCCCCTCCTCTGACCCCATTATCTGTTTCTGAGAAATATGATGCTTAGTGCCATCCATGAATTTCTACTTGTCTGATCTCTTTAGCTCATGAAAGAGGGAACAGCAGATAGAACTAACCCTAGAGAGCTCTGAAGATTGCATAGCCTGTCTCCTGGAAGAGGAGGCCTCTGATCTTGTCTTGGAGAATTTATCTGCTGACCTTCTGCACAAGTTGGATTGCTCAGATCTCACAGACACTGTTTTGGTAAAGTCAGGTCTGCTTCAGGAATTCTGGTAGCACAGCTACCTTTTCTCTTCCTGTCTTTGTCCAATTTCTTTATTGTCCACATAGATATGGACCTGAAGCAGTGAAAAAAATTCAAACCACTCAAATTCTTAGAAAAATTTTTAGGGAAAACCTGAACTACTTTTCCTCAGAGAAGCACTGCACCACCACCAGAACTGTGAGGCAGAGTGAAAATTGGGAACTAATTGGCTACACTGATGCTGAGTTGCAGAGAGGGCGCCAATACATTTTCTGCGATCTGACTAGTTGCTGTAGATGCCCGATCTCTAAGGAGAAAAAGAGGAAATCGTATCATAGGTTAATGGTTCAGAAATACATTTTAGAAAGTTGTTTTCTGCGTGGTGAATTAGATGGGCAACTCCCTGCCTGTGAACAATTATAGAAGTTGCACATGTTACTCTCTATATTCACCACAGAATGGGTTGATGATACCTTTCTTAAAATGCATCATAAAACCATTTAACAAAGCACTAGATGGTTCTGTGAGTTAACACATAAGCCATTTAAATATGGAGACATACATACAAACCCTGGTACATGTTACACATACAAAGCAAATTCATTGGTCTCATCCTAGACCTGACTGAATACCTCAAAATCACAAAGCCATCACATAATCTGGCACAATTCTGCATGAATGTCAGTTTCTGCTAAAGAAACGTCCAGGAATAGGAAAGCAGAGGAATTGTAAATTAGAATTCAGGTTCAATGGCTACGAGATGCTAGTACAGTACTTAATTGTTGTATACCTGTTTCCAACCAATATTTTCAGTCCCTCAAGTTTTCAGCTAAAATCAATTAAATTAACCCAACAGGCATTCAAGAAAGCTCACCAAGTTAAAAATGTTTTTTGTTTTTGTGTTGAATTGGTTAATATTGTAAGGGACTAGAATAATTGTAATAGCTGCAAGAGTAAACAGAAACTGCTCTTTGGCATTCAGAACAGTGAAATAATATAGAATTTATTCCAGCCAGATGAGATGCACATTCCTTTACACAAAAATGTTACCACAGTCCACTGACCCCATTTGAAAGAACAGATTTCCATGCATTAGAGTCAATTGCATACAAAAACTAAAGTCTTTATAAATGTTATTAACATAAGAATATACTATATTTGCCAACAGAAAAATAAATGTAACACTGACCTGTTAAAGAAATAATAAATTCCTTTTCTGTACTAAATCAAAATATATTTGATATAATGTTACAGCTCTCTTTAAAGCACACCACATATAACTATTATGAAAAGACTTCTCTAAGAGCAATTTTTTTTGTGCTGCAAGGAAATTCAGCTCACGTCTCCCCAAGAATGACAGTCAAAAACAGCATGCAAGAATGACAGTCATCTCAGTGGTATGGTCTGAAGCAGTTTGCTGTATCTCATGCATTGAATTCCTAGAGTGGTGTATTTTTCTTAAGCGATAGCCTCTTTCCTCTGTCATTTAATTAATCTTTTTTGCTCTCTCCGGATTGGTTCTGGCCACTATTTTAAAAGAACCTGCTTTCCAGTGAATGGGATACAAGTTACTATTGTCTAGGTCTTTATGAGAAGCACATTTCCAAGACAAAGTATTCTATAGGTGCTGTAGCTCTAAAAAGGTTACAGCACAGGCTAAAGTGCTGTCAAATATCAGAGCTCTTGAATATATTAAAGATTGGCTTGAGACTAAACTGTGTATGGAAATCCCTTAACTTTGAGAAATCAAAATTCAAATTTGGATCTGAATTTTACAGTGATGGCTGGTTGCTAGAAACTATGATAAAATTAGTGTATTCCTGCAAATCCTAATTCTTGGTGTTTTAAGTTTCCTGGCAGTCTAATTAAAGCTATATCTAGAATTAGTTATGTTACACATTAGATGCAAAGTAACTTACACCATTACAAAAGGAGTTGTAATTTCATTTTTATAAAATATGTGTCACATTCTATAAATATTTTTTTCTTAAATCTAACAATTAACATGATGAGTAGGATACATAAGGAATATTATGTGTCAGCTGCTTACCTGTATTCACCAAATGTTCCATCATCTTCTTTCATAGGTTGTATTTCTGGATCAGCATGTGCATCTTCTTTTTCCTTCACTACAATAGTTGAAATTGGGATTTTTATCATTAAACTTTAGGACTAAACATTTAATGCCCTGATCTTTTAAACCGACCCAGGTGGGTGCAAGGAATATGGATCAAGCAGGATTACTTTACACAACAGTGGTCTTAGAGGACATCTACACTGGAGTCTTAGGTTATTTTAAGGAAGGTTAAGCCTACCTCCCGACTCCTGCAGCCACACTGGGCTTTTATGAAGTCAACTTAAGCACTTCCTTAAGTTGACTGAATAACACCACCTCATAAGATCAACTTAACATTTAAATTTACCTTATTAAGTCAACTTAAGCCAATGTAGACCAGGAAAGCCCTTAAGTTAACTTAATTGGCCTACAGGGCCCCTACCAGAGTTCCTGGCCACCAGGAAGGGTGCTGTGCTACCCACAATGCACCACTCCTGCATCAACTTAGTACCTGCCAGCGTAGATGCAGGCAGTCTACAGGAGTTTTCAATGTGGACTCTCTAAGTCAACTTAACAAGGATGACTTTAAGTCAACTTAAAATTGACCTCATTATGTCAACTTAACAGAACCTCCAGTGGAGACATACACTTACATTGTTAAGTTTAAATAAAATACATAGGTGGCAGTTTTAAAAGATCTTCACCCAGCTACAAGATATTGTACATCATGTGGTATGAATGAAAGTTCTTTGTTCCAGCCATTTTTGACATTATTTAAAAGAGTCACTTTCAGATTAAAAATCCTGTTTCAAAAATACATTCCTTTCCTAGATTAACACCTTAAATTACTAAAATTTAAATGAATTAATTTTATTTATTTATGCTCATTTCACTCTGCATTTCTCTCATGCTAATAACTGAAAATGATTCGTTTATTTCACTTTTGTTTATAGCCAGTTTCTAGCAAATTTTCTTTTCACCTTCATATTCATTAACACAGTTGCAGGAATGCCTGGATTACACACAATACATAGGGAATGTTTATTTTGCTTAAAAATTGTTTTTGTTGGTTACATTTAATATTGGAAGAATTTTGTTTGTTATTGAAACTTAAAAAAAAATTAACCAAAACTAAACAAAAAAAATTCCATATATTTAGGGGTAAAGTTGACATGATCATGTCTCTCAAGCTTAATTATGTATTTTTTCAAAGTATTTTTTCCTAAAAATAATATTTTCAATTAAATGCATCTTCTTTGTATATGGAGGCCCCAATCCTGGGCACATTCAGAGATGTAACTAGTTTTATGTGGCTAGTGCTTTTTAACTGAAACATATTGACAAATATTTGTAGAATTGGGGCCTTTAATATCAAGGTGACAAAAGTGTAGGAATAACTAAGATGGAAGACAGATTTTATACAGTACCTATGCCAATAAATTGTGGATAGTGACAAGGTGAAATTATACTATAGATCTTACAAGGTTTTTTTTAAATATACTTTGTGCTTTTTCATTTCTTTTCCGCTTGTTATTCTAATATATTATCCTCATATAGTAACTTTTCATACCTGGTTTATAGTATCAAATGTTCACACACCTGTAACAATTTTCTTACTTCATTGGTACATATTTAGTTTATATTCCAATATTCAAGGTGATATGACTCATCTCTGCGAGTATTTTCAGATGGTGCAGTTATGCTAAGAAATATCATCTTGAGAAGTCACTTCTGGCCCATATAGTTACATATTGAAATAACTCAATATGACAAGCTAGCAACTAAACACCTGAAATAGTTAGTAATTGTGCACTATGTAGATCTCAGTTTATTTATAGAGCTATGCTTACTGTAGACAAACTCCATGGCAGTAGGGTTACCAGATACCAAAGCCTGGAAAGGAGGACAGGGAAGTACGAAAAGGAGGACATTGGAGGACACATGGAAAAAATGTAGCATTAATGTAATATTCTTCAGTTTTTAGGAGGCCCTGGAACACTTCCCCCTAAAAATAAATTGTTCTGGGGCATTCCAGCATACTTTAACCCCCTGTAAGTAAAAACCCAGGCAAAATCATGTATTTTTAAAATGTCTGCCAATGGAGGAGGTGAAGGTAAAAAGGAGGGCACGTCCTCCTTTTGCCTGACATCTGGTAACCCTACACTGCAGTCACTATTCAGATACATCTGTGGTTATGTAATGCACGTTAGAACCAGTGGCACAAATAAGGCTTTCTAACTGGCTATGAGAGATGATACAGTCAACCACCATTTCCAGCTGATAAATGTGTGTAATTTTTCCTGCATACTATTAATAAGTCTCATTTAACAGCAGCAGGAGCAGAAATAAGCAATTGCAGTAATGATCGGGGAGAAGATAAGGAGACTCAATCAAGATACCTTTCCTTTCTCAAAACCCTCAGACTCAGAACTGTGCAGGTGAGTTTACCAAGCTCCCTGAGGCTCCACCACTCCCTCTAGCTAGGTGAGCTCTGCAAAGAAAAGCTCCTAGGAGGAGCTATTCAGAAGCTCAGCAAGAAGGCAGCAGAGATGAGCAGCTACAATGGGAACCTTCATTCACTAATGTGATAATGTCTTCAGTGCATTGCTTTCTATGGGTTTTACTCTGGACATTCTTTTCCTTCTGCTGATTGGCTGTTCATTTTCGGTCCCTCCCAACCTCTTCCTCACAGTTTCTTCACTAGCCTCACTCACTCACACTTGCCCTTCATCCTCCCCTCTTCCTCCTCATCTCTCCTCTTTAATTTTCTATTTAGCTAATTACCTCTCAACAAAACTCCACTCAAAAGAAAGAAAGAAAGAAAATTTGCACACCATCACTATGCATGTGTATTAAATCCCTTCTCACCTACTCCAACTATCTCAGGTATCCCTTGTCTAGAATGTACACTCTTCAGGGAAGGGACTGTCTCTTCACTCTTTCTCTGCCAGCAAAACAGACATTGGTCTTTCCTGGGGTCCACAGATGTGTTTGTAAAACAAATAAATAACAATCAAAAGACAGTGTTGGAAATGCAGGATTCTTGCACTCAAAAAAGATGGCTCTGGCTTCATAACACTATCTGGCATATTATGCTTGCCAAAAAAAGACAAACTGGCTTATGTTCAAGTATGACGCTTTTAAAAGGAAATACAACTATATACATTCTCATGACAACTGCATTCAAAAGGACAAATTTCAAGGTAGCAATTCGGGAGTCAAAGATGTAATTCTTTGGCCTGAGCTAATTTTGGACATTAAAAAAAAAGCCAAAACAAAACAAAATAAACACCCCCAAACAAAAACAAAAACACCCCACCAGCCCTTAGAGTCATGGTCATGTTCAAATTATTGATGCACACACTTTAAAAGGGTTTGCTTCAAGTTGGATGAGGACTGAGAAGTCTGGGTACTTATCACAGTTTCCACATTTCTGTAATCTGAAAAGCAGGATGACAGTGTTTCACAAAAACAAGATTTCTTATGAAACTATCAATACTTCTGCTTTCCATCTTGGCCAGGGGCAACAAAACAAGGGAACTGCTCTTGATGTGACATTTTGACACTTCTAATCCCAGCCTTCTTCCAGGCACAGTTAAATATAAATATTTATTAATATATATTTTGAAGTGTTGCTCAAAGACCCCAAACAGAGAGCCATCACATCATACTAGCTGTTCTATAAACAAAAAGAGGGTGACACAGTCTCTTCCTAACGAGTTTATAAGCCATAAAATGACAAAGATGGAGGGCTGGGAAAAGAGAGTCATATCACAGACTGGCTAACTAAACATTATAGTAGTGTACTTTTTTAACCTTTAATTTTCCTTTTAAAAACCCCCAGTAACTGGGGGGAAAAATGTTTAGTTCAAATTTGGTCCTGAAAATGCATGAAATTCCAAGATTGAAAGAGGCAAAGATTTGGAATCTATTAAAGCCACCTCCAATACTAATATTTTATATTATATATTTTCCCCTCTAGGAATGACTCTGTGAACTATTATATTCCCAAATATTAGATAACAACATAGCTGCTACAGTTTGAACTGGGTAGGTGCCCAGCACTAGTGAAGCTATTCCCACATGCCTCAGGCTGAAGGAATCTGAAACATCTCAGAAGTGATACCATCATACACTATATGTTTACAAGCAAGGGATGACAGGATGTGAAGTCAATGGGAATTCTGCTATTGACTTCAGTGACTCATGAAGCCCTATGAAGAAAGACTGAAATGAACTAGGCTTATTTAGCCTGCAGAAGAGAAGACTGAGGGGGGATTTGATAGCAACCTTCAACTACCTGAAGGGATGCTCCAAGGAGGATGGAGCGCAACTGTTCTCAGTAGTAACAGAGGACGGAACGAGGAGCAATGGTTTCAAGTTACAGCTGGGGAGGTCCAGCCTGGATATTAGGAAAAACTTTCTTACTAGGCGAGTAGTGAAGCTTTGGAATAAGCTACCTAGGGAGGTGGTGGAATATCCGTCTTTGGAAGCGTTCAAGGCCCAGCTGGACAAAACCCTGGCTGGGATAATCTAGTGGGAGTGGTCCTGCTTTTTTGGCAGGGGGTTGGACTAGATGACTTCATGGGGTCCCTTCCAACCCTATGATTCTATGATTTCAGTAATGATATGCTGTAAAATTAAGTCACTAGCCAATTTAATTGATAGTCAATTATTAAGAAATGAAATCCTCCTGAGTGGAAATCTGGCTTTGAAGAGTTATCAACACAACAATTTTAATTATTTTAAACTACATTGATGTCTACCCTACCTGGATATTTGCCACCCTTATTTCTCCGTATGAAGCAAACAATCAGCAAGATCAAAATAAGAAGAGCAACAGCACACATAAGACCAATGAACCATCCTTGAGTAGCAATATCAACCTGCCGGCTTGCCACTGCTAGAGAATAAAAGAGAAAAAATATTAGCTCATCTGTTACATTTAACTGTGCATTGTGTTATTATTCACATTGATCATGTAAAATAATGTGTCATTTATTAATTCAGCGGCAGCAACGATGTGGCAGTTAGCAATCACAAAGGGATACAGCAGCACTGCAGTTTATACATATTTAAATTGGAAAACTGTAGGTTTACAAGTACAAAAGCTTAGAACTGACTTCTGAATATCTCTGAAGTTCCTGTGTTTTACTAATCTAATTGATCCTTTAAGTTTAACAATTCATTGTAAAACATGTAGATGTTCTACACTTATAACCACTTACTACAAATCTTCATGCTATTCTCAAAACTTTCACTGCTACAGGTATACAAATGAATTCTGTTTTGTAATTTATACAACATCTGGATTATGTTCTAAAAAAATACTCTCTGGCTAGCGCAGGCCAATTCCATTGAAACAAGGGAGAAGGCAAGTGGGTTACAACTTCATCATTCAATTTGGACTAAAAATAAAAAAATCAGCATTTGAGCACCACATAGAGCCTTAGGATTCTGCTCTCTGCCAGGTGAAATATTAGCATATAGTCCATCTCAACTGCCAGAATTTAGCAACAGTTTTTAGCTTCTGAAGGAATAACCGGCATGTGACTGGGCAGCCCCTCCCTGGGTCTCTCTCTGAGCATGCTTCCTCTGACTGACTACCATGACTCCTGGACAGTGACATTCAGAAGAGATGCAATTGGTATTTAAGTAGGGTTGGAGCTTCCATTTCCTGTGCCTCCCAATGATCTGTATGGTTTGGATATCCCATGTCCCATTCTTTGTCACACAAGATCAGTTTTTCTCATGACCTCAGTGAAATTTTCCCACTCTCACATATGAAAATTGGGAGCCAGCTGCAGAAGACTGGCTATACAGAGAGAGAGAACCCTTGGAGGAGAACAGCAGAGGAGAAGTCAACTGAAAGAAGATCAGAAGGTGTACATCCACTTGCCACCAGCCTGTCCACTTCTTGCTGCTCCCCATTCATATATCCTCTGGCCTGTGAAAAGCAATCCTAGAGATCTGGGTTTGCAAGGTTAAGTAGAAACAACAAATCCACAAGGGTGGAAAAGGTCCACAAGCACAGAATTCCCATTGTGCATACATAATGGGGTCATTTTTAACCAGAATGTCCTGGTTTCTCTGCCTCATTTCATGCCATGATACCCATATAGCCCATACCCAGAGAGGTCCATTGAGATCTATTCTGTTGAGATCAGTGGCACTTCAGATTCAATCTCAGTAGAAGCTCCGCATAAGGCTAGTTCATATCTTAAAATCCACACATGGATCTCCCCGGCTCTACTTCTGTGTGTAAGGGAATCAGTCATATCCCATGGAACAGTCTTCTTTTCCAGACCATGAAGAGGTTGCTCCATGGACCTGGGTCCACCCAGGAAGACGAGGAGATGAGGAATGAGTAGCTATGCTTAGGTAGAGGATAGGACCAATGAAACACATGCCCTTTCCCAAACAGAGGTTACCAGAGAGATTACAACTCCTCATTAAAGAAGAAGCATCTTTAAAGGAGTTTTGGGGACAGCTATGCCCAGATGAATCCCTGGAAGTGCAAATCCATTGCAGCAACAACTCATTATAGCTGGAAGTAGAAGGAGACACTGGGGCTCCTGAGCCAACATGGAAGCACAGCCTCAAGATGGCTCAAACACTTGTTGATTCCTCCAGATCTGTAGGCAAACTCAGGACATCTTTGAAGTCGGAAGGCGAAAACTACTGTTCCTTCCAAATGGATTGCAAATCCTGTTCCCCACTGGGAATTGTGGGGATAAGTTTGCCTGTTTCTTAGCATCCTCTTGTTGGTTTTAGTGGATCTGATTTAGCCTTCAGTTAATTTCTTGATGGTTGCGGGAGTTGGGTTAGTGTCGGGTTGACTTCTGCAGCTTTCACAGCCTTTGATGTGGTATCTGCATTCTGATTTTTAGAAGTTAAATAATATTTCTCACAGAAATGAACCCACAGTTACTATTAATACACATGACAAAATAAAACAAATCCATTTTCTTTCTTTTTGATATAATTTTGAGGTTAAAATCTAAAACTTACATATATAAAAATGACTGTATAATATTGAATCTGGTAAAAGGAAATTCACAAATAGAAGCAGAAAGGTGATCTCTCTCTGAATTATGAAGTAACTTATACCAGTAGTTTTCTTTCCTTTTCTTTTCAATGTTTAGGTTAGAGTGATTTTGCTTTTTGTAAACATGCATATATAATAAGGCATTAAAATTTTAGTAGAAAATACTACAGCATTTGTTACAGCAAGACACACAAGCACACCTAACATTCAAATGTAGTAAGAAAATAGTATGAAACAAAACAATCCATGCATAAAAACATGCAATAGAGATGATAAGAGTAAAGATGAAAACTTACTTATGCAGCTTCTTGTATTCTTTGACTTATTATATAGCTGATAGGAAGGGGTTTCTAAAGCCCAGTATAACTTTAAAAAATGGCATAGAATTTGCTTTTACTCTAAATAAATTATCTGCTTCAGGCAGAAAAATATTTACTACTGATGAACACAGAAGCTGCTAATATGTGAGAAAAAACATAATTGACTATACTGTAAATACTCAGAAACAGAATAATCACACATTATAAAGATGCTCTATAGGAATGCTTGCTAGTATGAACAGATGTTTTCAGACTGAGGATCCACATATGCAGTCTAGGGGTTTCCTTACTTGACAAGCAGTACTCTAAAAGGGTATCTTGCTTTTTTGTCCCCCTTCCACCATAGCAGCACTAGCCCAGACTTCAGAAAGTGACATACCTAGATACTTTAGAAAGAGTTTTGTTCTACAAATCATCTGATGTGGGGATCAAAACCAATGGTGTTTTTACTGAACCTTCCCTTAGTCCAGGAAAAGAGGACATTGCCTCTACAGTGTCTCCAGCCTTGAAAGACTCAAGGAACAGAGCCATGGCATTTAATTTACTCACAAATATATCCAGAAGTTTTGACTTTTTGATTTACTGATTGGAAAGGTGTTGTCTTCCTTGCTTTGAGTGCATTACACTATAACCAGTCTTTGCACTCAACAGTCTACTTGCTCTGAACACACCTACATATATAATTTACATGCCTGTTTTCTGGTATCATTAGCCTCCTCTGACTAAAAGGTTACTAATAAAAAACCTTTATTGAGACTGCAAATGTTTGGTGGGCACTGCTATTTAGTATTATGTTTCCAAAGCTTTCCTATAGCAACATTGTAACACTATAAGCATTAATGAACTATAAACATGACACAAAACAAAAACATTATGATTTCAGAAAGTGAACACTCTTTCAAACTAGCATGTTACTCATCTGCAGGACTGCTACTTCATATTGCTCAAACTACTTTGTGTATTAGCAATCTGTTTTCTTAAATCATAATGTTTGTGTAGGTGAGACCAAAGTAAGATCTACTTAACTATCCATGGGCTACATTGTTTGGGATAAGGAAGAGTGACTAGCAAACACACACCAAATACTAATATTTTATCAAGAACATGCTATTTCAGCACCCTATTCATCATAACTTCAATTCGCTTCCAATAAAATTTGTCTCTGAGTTAAATGAACAGGTATCACTTATTTTCATATAAAGGCACAGCTGCTGAAAACTTTATTACACTAAAATATGTCTATTTTTTCTATGGAAAATAAGTATGAAGCTTTTAAAAAACTTAAAATGTCTTATTAATTATGGTATTTTGTAGCTTAGGTGATATAAAAATCACATGTAATCCAACATTTGATGGAAAAAGAAACATAATTAGTGATTTGCTTATTTATCATTCACCCCTCTGGTACATGATATTCATGGATTATATGAACTACTTAGATCAGATACCTTCTGATAACTCACAAAAATTTTAGCTCATGTTTCTGAAACTAAGCTGCTGAAATTGTGATTATTCATTTTAAAAATATATAATCTGCTGTGTTCATTTCTAATTTAATTTAATTCATGTTGGAATTAGAAACAAGCAAATATTTCAGCTTTAGTAAATAGAATAAATGGGAATGTAAGTGTTCTTGCCCATAATAAACATGGCAGAGAAACAGAGTCACCTGAAAGGAAGAAAATATTCATAGTCTACAAAGTAGATATGCTGGCATGTCTAGAAGTCTACAAAGTAGTTTGGCACTACCATTGAAAACAATATCAATATGTTTTAGCTACAACAGTTTCCTACTAGCAGTAGTTCAATACTTCAACACTTGGCATATCACAGTTCTGAATGTGAGACAGAACTAGTATGGTGTGCCTCACCTGGACCTGTCTCAAACACATCCTCTGAACTCACAAAACCAGACAGACCCTCAGCACCAACCCGGACTTTATATGCCGTTCCTGGTGTTAAACCCTTTAACACAAAGAAGCTTCGAGAACCATTTACAATTTCTTTTTTCCAATCTTCTTTGCCTATAAAAATTTTAGGAAAACAACACGTTGGAATATTTTAAATTACTATTTGCCAGTCCAAGTTATAGATAGATACTTTCTATAGTCAACTGGCTAAACTTGGATTTGCTGAAAAAATAACTGCTTTCTCTAAATTATATAATTTTAGACACAATAATGATTGTCAGTACTGTATTGCATGCAAAGTCTAGAAAAAAAAGCTCTCTGAATAACAAAATCTTATTTTATACTTTTGTTCCACTGCGTTATAGCAAATTACTTTGCATCTATTTTCTTTAAAGAAATGTAATTGAATTTGCAGTTATAAATTATATAAAGGTACCATGTATTCACTGATAATATTTGATAATTTTTCTGTGTTTTTAATCAACATTTACTTTTGTTGAGAAATTCTACTGCAAACTTTGAAGATGATGTGGAAATATTTCTTGACAATTCTGAATGTCTTTCTCATGTTTGTATACCTCTTTTTCTAAAATCTCAAGTGAGTTTATGAGCAAAGTTCAGAACAAAACTTTTCATAAGATGACTTACAATTACACTGTCTTTGGCACTTACCACTTTACAAGAACAGTATGCTGGAGGTTGCTATAACTCAGTATCTTAATTTTAATACTTAATGAAAACAAAACCAAAGTGCTCTTCCAGAGGCTTGGAGCTTTATTTTTGTCATTAACTACATGCCAGTGTGTGGGTAGAAGTTTTTTGTCCCTAATATACTATTTGGCTGTTACTATTTTAAGACATAACATGATTTGGTTTTTTTAGCTCTTTTTTATTTTGATGTATGCCTTTTCATTACTATAATATTCACAGGACATTTAACAGAAAACACTTTCACTGCAGGACTGTTATCTCTTTATGATCAACAGCTTTAGGTATTTAAAGGTAGTAGCATTTCTTATTCACAGACATGGATAAAATAACACAAGGGAACAAAAGTTTATTTTCTAACTAAGCATCATGTATCCTGAAGAGCAGGAATTTTTATTATAATAATAACGTGACTCAGTCTGCTGGATTAAATTAAAAGATAAGTATCAATAAAGCTAGACCCATGTATGCCAAATTAACTTATTAAAATATTTTAAAATGTATCCCAGCACTTAGAAAAATTCAATGAAATGACTTCTTACTGCCTGCCACACCATATTCAACATAAAAGTTCACATGATCTGGTCCCTCATACTCCCAACTGATATTGGCATAGGTCTCAGCAGCAGATGCAGTAACATTTCTGATCCTTGGATAAACTGGTCGCACTGAATACACAATAGAAAAACAAAGCAAAATATGAAATTGTGGCTCTACGCGCATAAAAAAATCTAACAATCTACTATGCACATTTGGACCACATATATGGAATGTATGGTTCATATACATTCATTATTTCCATTATTGAAAATTAGTGACTAAATTACAGCATTAGCACATGCAGTAACCGAACAGCAGGCAGTTCACTACACTATTAAATTAGAAAGGAAAACTACATCTATGAATTCTACTGTGCATGTCCTATGTCACTAAAATTGCCAATACCCTAGGAAGAGAAGAGAAAAAAAATTCTTGTGATGAAAGATGAGCCAATCCCTGTACCTCCCAATGCAGGAGAGTTCCTTGAAATAAATTTAGTACTATTAAATCCAGTCTAGTGATGGGGTTTCCTTTCATTCTCTCAAGAAATTGTTGCACAACCTAATAAAATTTCTCTGTCAGGAAATTTTTTCTGCTCTTTATAGTAGTGTTTTGTTTTCTTCATTTCATTCCCCCCCCATTTCTTTCTAGTTAAATGCCTCAGCACGTACTTCTTGTTTACCTCATTAATGTTTTGGCAGGCTGTTTCCAAACTATCTAACAGCCAAGCTATTCTGTACTAGACTCCAAATGAGAATCTACTATATCACTTGGTAGACTGTTCTAGTGGCTTATTATATTCCCTTTTAAAAATAAGCATCTTACGTCCATTTTGAATGCCTCCAATTTCAGTTTACAGTCATTGGTCTAACTAGACTGCTAGGATGGTAGGTTAAATAGCCACTAGTATTCGTAAATTCTCCTTGTGTACATAATTGTCAATAACAAATCAAGTTACTTCTGTTCTTCATTCTCTTCGTATTTTAGGTTCCGTATCAACTCAATTGTGATTTATGTTCAAATCCTCCACATATACTCTCAACTGATTCTTATAAATGATTATTTTTACAATGCCTGCCTTGCTTAATAATTTCAGATTATTAAGATTTCTTTTGTAGGTTCTTCTAAATTAAGACAGTATTTTGAAGAAAGCATTCGATAACACAGCTATGTTTGAAGCATTTTATCCTCCTTTGTTTTAATTCATTGACATATTTTTCCATAAGGTTTAGAAAAATGGGGGGTGCTGTTTGTTTTTTCTCTCATGCACCATGTTTTCATGTTGTATGATACTGCCTGTTACATTATACAGTTTCAGTGCTGCAGCCTGTAGTGATGAAAACCAAGGGTTTGTGTGGTTGAACACCCACAGGCTGTCGTAAATCTATCCAAATCCTTACTTTCTGGGTCAGCACACCTCTAACGGCAATTAACCTCTGGCCCTAAAAAGAGGTTTCTCAGCCCTCATTCCCAATGCATAAAAACCTATTGGCGGGAGCTCTCAAACTGTACTGGTGCCAACTGTTTTTTTCTTTTTAAAAAAAGGCTTAGTACTATTGTGAAGAGATGCTTTTCAGTAAAAGAGTAAACGTGCATTAAATTCTATGCTACTGCAGCTGTACAATAGTGCTGTACAAGCGGCAATTTGATAGCAAATTCTTTGCACAAAGAAGCCACTAGGTTACTAACAAATGAACTGAACCTGTTGATAATGGTTCAGTTACCTCCAACAAATTAATCTCTGTTAACCCCTCTGAAGCAGGGGTTAAAATACTAATGCTAGAATACTGCTGGCATCTGTTCAGTGACTATGGCTCCAATCCTGTGATGAGAAGCACAATCTGAAGTTTTAGTGTAACTCTCTTGGGTACACGTTTCCACCTCCCAGTGGATCAGGACCTAACTAGTAATAATCTCTTTTCTAAATCAACAACAACCTTTGTTTTCTATCTCTCTGGCCATATATAACCTTCCAACCATTCACTGACACATCTTCTCTAGGTAACTAAGCTACTCCTAGAATACAAGGTCAATAAAATGAGCTATGAGATGCAACTAAATTCTAAAACTGAAGCAAATATTTTTTTCAAGAAGTTGCTCTATTGAATAGCTAACTAAATTCACGTGACAAACTCACCATCAAACATGACTTCATATGGATCCTCAAATCCTGCAGTAGTACACTACACTCTATGAAGAAAGTAGTGGGTTGAGAAGGAAGCAAACATCTCTGACTTTTGTAGAGTGAAATTATGTTGAATATATCTATACAACTCCATCATGTTATTTCTATTTACTGCCCTGTTGATAAGACCTGCCTCTTATGAAACACTAGTTGTATAAAAATTATAGGTAGATGAGGAAGATCCTTAATAATACAGAACAAGAAAAGACAAAAGGTAGCAGCTTCTGTCCCAAACTGACAGGGCAAACAAAGAATTACGTGAAAATGAATTTTTGCTAAGAGACAGTATTGCACAATGCAACTCATTTCCATATGCAACAGGAAGAGTGCATTGCTTTTTTGGAAAAAGGAGATGCAAATATGAGGCTACTCTCATGCTATGTGAATTGCTGAGATGAGAGTTTACTAGTACAATGCCACAGGAAACTCACCTTCCTGTTACATGTCTAGCTAGTTTCATATGAAATGTGTCTGATTTCTGGACCAAGAAAAGTTACTGCAAGAAAACAATGATTGCATGATGTTACAGAGACATCACTATTGTCTTCTCTAGTTTGTTCTTCTAAGTATGAGTATTTAGTAGGACTTTGAGTGGGAAGAAGGAAGTGGTCTTGTTGACCAGTTCCTGATGGGTGTTCAACGCATAGGTGACTGGCTGGGGGAAAACATCAAGGCATTTCATGTGAAAGCAGAAAGCGATATAGCAAAGAAGGGGGAGCCCCCTGAAAGGACTAAAAGAAGAGCTGATCCAGAATGATGCGCAGGGAACATGATCTTAGCTGCAGCATTTTATATGGAATAAAGATGGGGAAGTGGATTACAAAGGTGTCAGGGAAGCCAAAGAGAAGAAGGAGACTACAGTAATCAAAACAGGAGATGTTAAGAGTCTGAATGTAGTGTTTTAGCAAAGCAAAAACATAGTAATTAAGACACACACTAATTTTACAAAGCAAAGTGTCTGACAAATTGTGCATTCTTTATGGTGTCAAAAGCTGCTATTTTGCTGCTGTAAAGGCAACTGCACTACAGTACTCCACATATGAGCTAAGGACAGATGAGTGGCATTTCTTCCGCTACACACATTCTTCTCCACATGGTAAATTCTTCCTGATTTCAGATCTGAGGAGAAACTTACAGCAACAGCAAGTCCTATCAGTTAGAGAAAAGGCTGAGTGCTCAGGAAATCTATCTTAGGTACTATAATTACTGAGTACCCTACAATCTTCTGGCACATCTTTTCAGAAGAGCCCTCTCAGGTGGAGACGTACCATCATCTTCCTGTTTTTTTTCAGATGGGAAACAGAGGCCCCCAAAAGGTAAAATGACTTGCCTAGTTCATGCAGGAAGCCTACAGCAAAGCAGGGACTCTTGAGCCTTGGCAAGCATTCTAACAACAGAACCATCTTTAATAAGTGCTCTTATCTCCTCCTGCAAACACACATTTGCTGTGGCTTCTACTGAGATAACAAACACCTCTTAGCTCAAACTAGGAGACAGGTGTGCTGCTGAGAATGATTTTTAGTCCCCAGTAAACTGCTATATGCTGTATCCACAGGTGATAAAGTAAAAAAGGCAGTTGCAAATTCAATGCATAACTTGCTGCAATGACAAGAAAGTAATATTTTAATAATGATCACCACATGGGATTAATACAGAAAATGAGACACTATTCTCATGTATTCATTTGAATAAAGTATTATTATTTTAGTGCTAATGGTGCTGAAGATTATGCAAATTATTGTGCCTCTTTATGACTATTATGTCAGGATATCTCATATGCTCTGGAGGTATTTAATCGTCGTCATCAGCCTGGCGTTCTGGGAGCGGTTAGCAGCAAGTCTGTACTCACTGCTCAGCTTGCGGAAGTTGGCTCCAGAAGTCCTGGGGTCCAAGGGGCATACAGGAAAACCAACTGTAAGGGATGTGCAGCTGGCTTTCCCAAATGTGTACAAGCAGATAAAAAAGTCATCACCAGTTACACAAGGAATTTTATGTTCCCTTTGTAACAGCTGGTTGACTGCTGCCGAAAACAAACCCCAATATAGATTAGGGCTTGTTTGTTGCTTAAATCTCATTCTCTCTACCTTCCTTAATTACCTGTTTACAAGATCTCATGATAGATGGTGCTAGAGGGGACTGAAATCAAGTAACTACAAGGCTATACTACAACGTTGCCTCAGTAATTTGTATGTAGCCAGCTTCAGTAACCTCAAGTCCAGCCAACTGACAGATTACAAATGTAACAATATAAAATTTATACAGTTATCTACCTTCCATGCGTCAATACTGTATGTGATGTGTGTGTTTTATATAAGCAGTTTTTGATGCATGCATTTTAACTACCTGTTCTTAAAAAAAATCACCTTTATAAGGAAGCTGCATAATCTGAGTAAACAAATGTCATGCAGAGGATCACACAGACCAGGGTTAACAAAGACTTGTAAGTTCCCCATATTCAAAGCATCCAATGAAATGGGATTTTTCTCCCACAAAAGATCATGTGATAAATAAATGTGTTAGTCTTTAAAAGTACCACAGGACTGCTTGCATGTTATCCAGTTAAGTGAAGATTGTGCTCACCCCATCTCGGCTTTTGGGGGAAAGGCAAATTTGCTTGACAAAGAGGATACAGAATCTCCTACTTTCCTTATTTTTATTTGGTTTTTGTTTAAGGGTTTCTGAGAACAGAAATACTGAGGAAAGTGGAAGCTCAATTCTTTATCCTCTCCCTAGTCCCTAGGGTTTTTTCTTACTTGATGTAATAGTCAACCTAACTCTGAGAATTTGATAATAGGTGTTCATGTGTACAGGATACTGAGTATGAACAATTCTTTCTCCCCTTTCCTTTCTTTAAATTGTTGCAGTATTCTGTCTTTCTAACTTCTCTCCACAGCAGGACAAGGAAATTCTCTGTTTCCCGAGCCCTCAGTTTTGATTCTTCCACTTAAAAGGACTATTTTAACTTGCAGGAGAATTGCAGGGCAATTGTTTCTCTTCCTTTGATCTAAAATATCCTGGGACATTTTAAGCAGTCAGTTTTCCCTAACAAGCACTACTATTTGGATCAGGCCAGTCCCAGGAGGGTAGTTTAAAGAATCTCACGTTTAGCACTCAGCACCTAACAGAAACTGAGATAAGGTATTATTGCTGTTTAAAGGATTAGAAACAGTAGTGTACTGTCCATTTTAGAGTTCACATCTGTTTGGAGAGACAGTAAAGACAAGTATTGGCTCAAAAGGCCAAGGATTTATTCAGGGACTATTGCAAAAATCTGAGGTACTTTCATAATCTTTAGTTCCAAAGGGGTAGCCATGTTAGTCTGGCCCAGCAAAACAAGTAAGGAGTTTTGTGGCACTTTTAAAGATGAGCAAATTTATTTATTGCATGAGCTTTCATGGGAAAAAATCCCACTTTCCCAGCGCTTTGAAGTTTTGATTCTGCACTTTAAGGTGTGATTCTTCTCGGGAATGTTATTGCCCCAGGAAAAGACCCAGGGCCTGGGCGTAAGCTCCCACCCCACCTCTTGGCCCTGATCTGGAGTCAGAGCTCCTGCCATTGCCAGCCCAGCCCCCGATCCTTAGTCAGGGATCGGGGCCAAGTGAGACAGTGGCTGCTGTGGCAGCTCAGCCCAGATTGTGGCTAGCAGAGGCAGGAGCCGCCACAGCCAGCCTGGCCCTGGTACCCAGGCAGAGATGGGGCTGGGAGAGGCAAGGGGCACCCCAGCCATTTGGGGCACTGGCACTGGGACTTAGGGCACGTGCCTCATGTGCCAGGCACCAACGATGCCCCTGGTTCTCTTATGTGAATATAGAAAGATTTCCTGTACATTTACTGTGCCATTGAGTTCCACCACAAATGTGCTTCTTTTCAGGGGTCAAACAGGAAAAACAAACAATAGCTATATTCCTCCAAACTCTGCTCAGAAAATAAGCCCAGCTACTTGAAATGAGAAAATGAGATGCTGTTTTAAAAAGACTCCAGATACTGAAAACTTGAACATATGGTTTCCTGGGCTTTTAGTGTTTGGTTTCCCATTAACAGGGTATGATGTGCTGCCGGGCTATTTGGCTGTAGCCATAGGCAGTCATAGCAAGGTAGGTGGAAGGTTTAGCAGTCACCCAGAGCCCCATGCTGGGAGGGACCTCTGCTGCTGGCCTTGCCAGGGCCCCTGCCAGCCTCCTGGCCATGCTGCCAGCCTCGCTGGGTCCCTCACTTGCCCTGCCACTAGCTGGGAAGGAGGAGACTGGAGGCCTGAGGGATTGGGAGGCCAGCACTAGAGGGCCAGTGGGTGAGGACCAACAGCAGGCTGTGGGGTTAATGGGGGCCCTGGAAAAGCAAAGGAGGTGCAAAAATCAAGCCTGGGGCACCACACATGTAATGGGGGTCCCCATCTTTGACTTTTGCCTAGGGCCCTGGAATCACTAACACCACCCCAAGTGTAGCTCCTCATTGATGGGGGACAATTTAAATGTTGCTGTCTCAGTTGAGGAAACAGTTAATCAAGTTGACATATCAGTTATTATCATTGCTCTCTGAGTTAATTCCCACTGAGAGGAATGGGGCAGCTCGCCTTTTACAGTTGTCATTTCAGGTTGTCTGAGAATGTACTTAGATGTCTTGGCTTCAGTTGTATTTAGTTCACATTTTTAAAGTTTTCTTTGAAATCATTACTTTTTTACAAGAAGTAAGTAAGGCTGAAATTAATTACACATGTGGCACCTAATTTTCCTTCAACAGGGTTGAACAATTGGAATTAATTGGAACTTAGTTTATGAGGGCCAAGAAGAACAAGTATCCACTTTCCTTCTTCCAAGCTGTGTTGGTCTTTCACTAAGAAATGGAACAATAATGCAGTAACAAAAAATTGTCACTGACATCGGCCATATAGACAGCAGGAATGTATCTGTCATAAGAAGGCACCATTTTTATAAATCCAATTTCAGAGTTTAACTCAAATTCAAATTTAAATCAAACAGATCTCAATTTAAATCAAGTCTGTCTGAGTCAACTGAAACTGTATTAGAAGTGAAGTACGTTCTTCACTGACTGATAACATTAAAATATATCTGACTGCTTTGGATCTATTTTCAATTGAACAATATTTTTATATTGTCAATGTACAAAACTATTTGATAGGATACTGCATAGATAGGCGTGTATTTAAGACTCCCATATTTTTAGAATCAACTGACTTTCCCTGGGAAAATAATGAAGTTTCTTCAGGGTTAATTATGTCTTTACAAGTGTCACAAGAGTCATTATTTATGCCTTCACGGTAAGCAGTATAGTTAAATCATCTGTATAGACTTCTTTATACTCATAACTACATTAAAATATTAGAGCAGCTTATTGAAAATGTATACAAAGGGTCCTGTTCTTATCCACCATCTCAATTGTTTCCTAATTCAAAAGCTATTCCAAGAACTATACACGTGAAAATGCACAGATTAGGAAGGTGTTATCTTCAAGAACTCTGCTCAAAGGAAATTCTGTGTCTGACAAAGGGATCAGCTACCTCACAAAGGAGTAAACAGAGCTGAATCCAAGGCCAAAAATGAGTGTGTGCATCAATCAATAGATCCAAAATTGAAGGACATAGCCCTGAGTGCTCAATCAGAAAATTTGTGAGTCTGAGAAAGAAAACGGAGAAAAGAAAGTTGTTGCCTATATGTCCAACCTGATATTTTCTCTGCCCCCTCTTCCCAAGAACAGACATATAGCAGAAGAGAAATTCACCAAAGGTGTTGTCAGTAATCCACCTCCCATACACATTTAACTTCTAAGTGAAGGTCCTGGGTTCAATTCCCAGGGGGTTGGACTCAATGATCTCATGAGGTCCCTTCCAGCCCTATGATTTGACTTGACTTGACTTGACTTGAAGAAAATTTGACCAAATGGACAAGAGGGACCATGATTCAGTACAAGGCTCTTCCTCTCCACTGATACATGTGCTCAGCTGAGTCCTTTCAATATCAGTGGTTGGATATCTTTAAGGAGGAAGCAGCAGCAAGTCTTCAAGCCCAGGCTGACAGACTCAGACTTGCAAATAAATAAATAAATAAATAAATAAATGAAATAACTACAAATAGCTGCATAGGCATTTGGGCTTGGGCTCTGAAACTTAGGCTGAAGGGTGGGTTTGAGAGTTAGAGCTGCAGCCCAAATTGCAAATGTCTACAGAGCACTGTGGCACGAGCTCCACATCAAGCTGGGGTCTCAAACTCACTCTCATGGGCTGTGCAGATGTGCCCATAAAGGCTAAAATCTCCAAGAGCTAGATGAGCTTGTGTGTAAGAATGCCATGCTTCTAAGGCTGTGTTCAGATGACAGTTTTATTTCGAAACAACACCTGTTGTTTCAAAAGAAAAATTTTTATGTCCACACGACGTACTGTTATTTCGAAACAACGGGTCCTGCTGTTTCGAAATAACAGCTGTTACTCCAAAACAGTAAAACCTAGCAGGAAATCAAAATAGCCATTGTTTTGAAATGGTTGTTTCAAAATGGTGTTCGGACACGTTGTTTTGAAACAACACCACTGTTTTGAAACAACTGTTTCGAAACAACATGTTCGAACAGCCTTATTTCAAAATAACAGCTGTTTCGATAGCAGACTTTCCCTTAATTCAAATTAACATTTTCTTAATTCGAGCTAACTTATTTCAAAAATAAGGACTTTATTTCAAAATAACAGTTTACGTGTGAACATAGCCTAAGGGGGTGATAACGCACCTGGATCTGTCTGGTAAATAGACCTGTGATAATGGACCTGTTAGGTAAATAAGATTGCTTCCAACAAGAATTTCTAACTGGAAAAATGCCCGTTATTCACTGATAAAAATGCTATGCTTATTCATTCACTTGTTCTTTAACATCATAACCAAAGTCTGATGTAACTCCATATTGTAACTAAACCTCCATTTTGAATTGTTTACTTCATTTTGTCTTGCCTAGCCTAAGTTTTGCTGAAACTTGATTTAGGTGTGTGAGCTTAATTTGGATGTGTAAATGAAGAGTGTGTGTGTGATGGGATTAGTCTCCAATGCTAGCCTATCCTGATAATAAACTGCCAGCACCACCTTATGGTTGAAGAATAATGCAGACAAAGCCCTACAAAAGCAAGAAGAATCCACCCTAGAAAGGGACAAAAAGCTTCATCTAGAACAAGACTAAAGTCACATCTGCCATTAACTGATGACTTATGGTCATACAGTACCCTGAGGCAGTGTGACACAGCAAGAGTCATTAAAAGATATAAAAGAAGTGAAACAGCACAGCTTTGGGTAATATTCTGCATAGCATCCAAGAGTATCAGTGCACAGCTGTGAGCCTAACAGAGATCCTACTCTTCCTTATGCCTGGGCCAGGTAGCGACCATGAGCTGCAAGCACCAACTACAAACTCAAGTTATGATCACAAGCAACTATCAGGACTGGCGGGGAGGAGGGGTGTGTGTGTGTGTGTGTGTGTGTGTGTACTAGATATTAGCCATTGACATAATTGTGTTTTTCTCATAATAAATGTGGCATATTGCCTTGATCCCCTGAATAAGATACTGCTAGCCCTTCCTTTTATAAGTATAAGAGACCCAGTGCTGTGCACCTTCATAATGCAAAGAAAGAATTAAACTTTGCTGAAGAAAAGCTAAGAAATTCCTCTGAAACTTTGTGGCAAAATATACAGATTGTAAATATGAATAAACATGTAGGGTGCATCATTATCTGAAAGACAGCTTACTAAATAGTTTCCCCAATATCAATAAATATTTAATATAGAAAAATTTGGCCCAGTATTTTCTCTCCTTACCAGCAGCAAATTCCCCATTTATAACACTGCAAAATCCACACATTTACAAAGTCATGCAGAGTTTTATTTTACCTTTGCCTGTACCTACGGCAGGAGGGAGAATACCAGCTTTAATGGAGGGAGATAAAAATAGGACACTGTATAATTAAATACGACACCAAAGGGAACATATATAAATATAAAAATTCATTATAAACCATAAAAGCATGCATGCAGCTAAATATATTAGATCAAGAGAATAAGAAATTAAAAACACACTTATGTTGAACACTGACAGATTATTACAAAAGTTAATACACCTACATTTATTAATATTTATCATTCACACTTGTTAACATACACTTTTTAAAAAAAAGATGTACTTGATCAGATAACTGGAACTCTTATTAGAGCTGTTGGCCTTCATATGAACCAATTTATGGCAATTCCAACAAATTATAAGTTTAGTAAGTATGAAAAAAGTAAACAAAATTTGCAATAAAACAGACTTTGATATTAAAGGTGTGCAAAATTATCAAAGGTCACATCACAATATGTCCACAGAGATTTTAATAATTTTTCAGTTGAATTTCCACAATATTTTGGAGGATATCACCCACACCAGAAGAATTTTTTATCAGGTTCTTAATTTAAAATGCTTAAAGTCATGAAAGCTTGTACAGAAATACTCTTATCCCAAAGTAATATGCAGCAGTCCCAGACTCTGAGTGGTGACCATATACTGCACTGGGTGTGATTCTAGCTGTGCTACTACATTTACAGTTCATGCCATGTTTCTATTAGACCCATGACAAAACATTTAGACTATACATAAGTTATTGTGACTTACATATTTGTATTGTTTTAGGCTTTTTAGGTGTATATGCTTTTCAGTTTGGCAAACTGTTGCAGGAAGAATTTTAAGACTTCATCACCAAACGGATAATAACCAGAACAAAATATTTTATCTTGTGACCAGAAGAGGCCATGACAGCAGAATATTATAATATGGGTGAGTGGGGGAAGACACTTAAGAGTATGTAGAGTTGCACGAAACTTTGAAAGGCACATCCTCATCCAGAAAAGCCAGAAGCCTAGGTCTTGTATGGAAAGTATATATAGAAGTGAATTTTTAGACCAATTTTTTACATTTCAGTTATGTTAAAAACATTTTGCACATCTTTTCCTTAAAATCTGATTTAAATAGTCTATATTAGTGCACACTAAAACTAGGGATGCTCTAGTTCATTTTTAATAAAGATTGCTTCAGCAAGGAAAAAGGACTAACATTTTGAATAAAAGTGTGGGAGTCTTTAAACTTAAATGGACTTGTTTTATACATATCCATCTTACCTTCATCCATAATTGTTACTGCTTCTTCAGTTATTTGACTTCCAGATCCAACTGATGTTTGTGCATAAAAATAAAACTTGTATCGTGTGCTGTAATTTAAATGTCTTAATATCAAGCTGGTCTCATTTGCAGGAATTTTGATTTCTACCACAGGGCCTAATTCATGTGTGCTGTTAACTGTCATTGTGAGAAAAGCATAAAGAGTTAAATTATTTATCTTCAAATATCTAATTAGGCACACAGTAAATATTACAGTTGCATTAATTAAAAGTTTTAGAGACTAGGCTTGTGTGGCTGTGTAAGGGAACATAACACATAGTTTACTCCTTCCTGAGATTGTCAGGAAGACAGAGAATTTTTATCAGTTATAAGACTAAGGATAAAACTTTCCAAAGCACCCAAATGACTTAGGAGCCTAAGTCCCATTTCCAAAAATTACTTAGAGCTAGATTTTCAAAGGCACTTAAGTCCCTAAAGACAAGATAACTGTCTAGTGGGATTTTAAACAGAGCCTAAGCATGCTAGGTGCTTGAATGCCTTTGAAAATCTGGCACCTAGGAGAGTAAGTTCCACTGAAAGTCACGTATGAAGCTGAGACACCTATGTCATTTTTGAAAATCAGACTTATGTGTTTTTAATAAAATGTAACCTAAAAAACTGCTAAAAGCTAGTGAATATTCCAAACTAATTACCTAAGCATAAAACACATGGACATTTGGGACAAAAATAGCCAAAGGGCTGCAAACTGATGCAACTGTTGACGAACAGAAATTGAGACACTTGGAAGGTTTTTTTAAGTGGGAGGGACCTATGGGTCCAAATGGTTCTAGCTGCATAATCAGGGACAAATGCAACACAAGAGTGGGGCTGTGTGAGAGCCAGTCCTGAAGATGAATTAAAAGTTAAGAAACTTTTTGATATCTGTAGATTATGTGATTAAAGGTCTTCATTACTGTCATCCATGAAGCACGCAGTTGCAAATTATCAATGTTCAAGTAAAAATAAATATTTTATATGTACATAAATATATACAATGCATTTTTACTTGAACACCAATAAATTGCATACATATTTTACTTATTTAACAGTCAAATAAACCCTACATTGTTACCATGCACAGGATAAAATATTCCAAATAGTACAAACCTCATGTTAACACTAGTGGGTTTTTTTTTTTTTATTTTCACGTTATTTTTAATTTGAAGACTAACAGGGTATGTCCACACGTCTCTTTTACTTCAAAATAACACTGGGTATTTCAAAATAAAAAAGATTAGGTCCACACCTCTGTCATTTCAAAATAAGAACCATCATTTCGAAACAGCTTAAACCCCATTCATTTCGAAATGGCTGTTATTTCAAAATGGTTATTTTGAAATAACGTTTTTTGGACATGTTGTTTTGAAAAACCACCATTGTTTTGAAACAACATGTCCAGACGGCCTTATTTTGAAATAACCATTTCAAAATAACAGCCATTTTGATCGCAGGCTTTCCCTTAATTTGAATTAACTTATTTTGCAATAATGATGTATGTGTGGACATAGACATAAATTATAAGTATGTGCATGCACATGTGTGGTCATTATATAAGGTACAACAGGGTTTTTTTATTTTGGCAACTGATTCATCCTTCCTTTCAAAATATAATAAAAAGTTATGTATGTGGAACTAGCAACTAAACAATAAAGAAAACATTTTGTTGAACCTGCAGTGATAGCCACTCAATACTGATATTTTTTTACATTACCCTAGCTATGCAGCGTGGGGCCCAGACAGCTGCCGTATGAGATAAAGTTGTACAAAAAGGAATGTTTGTGATGCTGCAGGCAGCAATCTTCCCTTCACATAATGATAATGAGTTAAATAAGCGTTTAGCAACCTGAAGTGTTCAGCCAAGATGAAGGATAAGGTGCATGAGGTGTGTGAGATGGGCACATGGGCTGCCTTGCAGGTCAAGCACAAGCACAGGAAGATACCGGCCAGGTGCTGTATTCCCTCCCACCTTCTGATAGCTGCTGTAACCTCTCTATCTCCCACATTTGTGGGGGCACGGCCCCTTCATCGTACCCACAACTCTTAGGGCAAAGCTGTACATCTCCACTGGGTGCTGGAGCCTCATGCAGCCACATCAGGAGATCTGTGGAGCCATGAGGGCCCCAATTGCCCTCCCTGAACAGTTTATGGCAGGGGGAGGGGTGGCTGCTCCATGGCAGGTCCACTACCTTACAGCAGCTCTCCATCAGCGCCTGCCAACACTTCCTCAATAAAATCCTGAAATCATTTGGGTTGCCCAGAACAGACTGTTCTGCACGCTCCTAACTTTCATGACCTGCAGGCCCCTATTGAGGAGCTCATCACTGCTGGCATCAGCTTAAACTTGCCAGACCAGGCCTTTGTCAATCCCAGCCCACTAACCATGCTTTCTCTTTGCCTACAGAAGCATTAGCTCTCTCCTGAGGTATGGCTGTGGGCACTGCCCCCTGCTGAACAAATTTCTTCCTCGACTCTCCTATTTATCTCTTGCTCAACAAAGGTGCCCATCCAGAGAACTTTTTTTATGCAGAGGCACCATGGGCTGCTCTTCCTGAGGAGGGTGCCCAGTTATTGCTCAGGGCCAGGGACCCCCTGCTCCTCTGCAGTAGCCAGTGCCACAATCTCCTGCACCTGCTCACAGATGCTCGTCATGTTGCCCCATCCAGCCTCCACAGAGGTGGTAAAGACATATGCAAGATTTTACAATTTGGTTCAATGGGTCTCTGTATGCTTCCCCTACAAAAAAAGTGTTCCAGCACTACTGACTGTTGCTACATTTTATCATAAAGCTGTCTGCTCCCTCATGGTGAGAAATCTGATTATTATATACTCAATGTAAGATCTGATAGTAAAGTTTATGAAGATTTTAATCTTGGAATCCAACTGTATGGCACATGCCACATCTCAGATATTTATCATGACTATAGCAGAGAGCACAACTGCATTTATCAGAGTAACAATACTATATTTCTGCTATCATTTATAAGTATTGCTCCCTGTATACCAACCAGGATCAAGGACACAGTCTCCATGTAAAGAAACAGTGCCTGCCACAAAGAACTTAACATTTAATTTAAGATAGGAACAAATGAAACAAATGTGACAAATAAATGTTTTTGATTTTTTGAGAGGTTTAGTTCTAAGATAGAAATAAAACTAAAATCTAGATAACACCCACTACCCGCCTTATCATGCCAAGTTAGCTATCTACTATTGACATCATAGTAGAAGCTGCGATCTAAAGGTGGTTTTATAGTGTAGTTCACGAGGGACATTCCAAGACTTCTTTACTGCTTAGCTGGCAAATATCAGTTTTTACCTGAAATTTGGGATGAAGCACGGATCAATTCATTGGAGAGAAGTGGAAATAAATAAAGCCCCCAAAATCCCACAGCTGTAGCTCAGGGGATGAAATCTTCCACTTTAGACCATGGTCAATGTAGTTCAAACTTCACCATTATTTTATCAAATTTAATATTTCAGCATGATTTATTTTTAGTATATAAAAGGCATACCACATAGATGTAAACTGTGAAATAGCTACTGAATTACGTATATAAATTAGGATTCAGCAGGCATGTGCTCCGAGACAGATTTTGATTTTATGATTATTTACTTACTTGGCTGAAACTTCAGTGTATATGCAATCAAAACTCCATTTGGGTGAGAAGGTGGGCCCCATTCCAAAGTGAGAGAATCCAACGTTGGATTAGTAATCTTCAAAAAGGAAGGTGAGCTAGGAACTTGTAAAAGGAATGTATGGTAAATGCAAACTAGATAGCCCTAGAAAGTCTTACAATACTATGACATAAATTCTATATCACCTTTACATCTGCTTTCCATTTTGTATGCAAAAACATAATGTTTAGTAATGTGGCTACTGTAAGCCCCCAATATTATTTTCTTTCTTCTAAAACAAAGAAAGTTTAAAATGCAAGAATGATTTTATAATGTACTTCTTTTTAAATTAATAAGCTTAGTATTATATCTTAGTTTCCTCATTTCATACCTCCTTCAGGAGTCTTAAATAATTTGTCAGGGCTTGCTGGTCCTTCCCCTTTCCCATTAACAACTCTAACATTCAATTTATAAGAACTATAAGGCTCCAGCCCTGGTAACATTCCATGTGTCTTGTTTCCACTGAATGTCAGGATCTTTTTCTCCACATGCCGCCTTCTTCTTTTAGATAAATCCTGGATTTTCCAATAGTAAATCTATACATTAAAAAAAAAAAAAATCTGCAGTGAGTATTTCAGCATTCCAGTTTTGTAAACTAGTATCTATCATCTTTCATGAAAGCCTGATATATTTTTAAAAGTGATAATTTAGGGCTAGACAGTGTTTTTGCAACAAGTTCCATAAGGGGCAATATACAGCTATACTTTCCCTGAAGCAGACCAAGGACCAGTTCCACTGTCCCAGAAGCAGATAGTGACTTTCTGAGTCTTGTTGACATGTTTATGTGTGAAGAACACAAAGGGATTTTTCTAGGCTGGAATGATAGACAAATCATCAAAGGAGACTTACAATCCAGTCCTGCAATGAGATCCACACAGCTGCAGGGATCTGCCTGCCTTCATCTCACTGCAGGATCAGGGTGCAAGACTGAGATGCAGGCTGAGTATGACCAATGAAATTTCCTTTGCAGTACATTTTACATATAAATCATCTTTTATTTTTAAAGAACTCTCCCCTCAGCTCTTGCAAATGTGCATCTTTCTTCACATCATTTCATGTTCTCTTGCTTCTGAATGCTTAACCCTCTTCAATAAGGGATAGCTAAACAAAGATGAATAAACAACAGACATTTGGGATGAATTATAAGCAACAGGTTACCACTTTACTTAACATAGAAGGGGAATTATGTGCCCTTGCTTTTGCACATTCATACCAGGCATTTAACTGAGACCAGTGTAGTGTTCAGAACTCCACTAGACAACTAGTAACTTGGTGGTAGACTGACTAAGCTCATAGCCAGGCCTTAGTTCACTCTGAATGTTCTCTATCTCCTCCATGTGACAGGATAAGAGGCTTCAAAGGAAAGATTTCAGGTCTTCTCTTTTCCCATAGGCGAAAGGTCCACTGTTGCAATCCCAGATCTCATTTACCCCTGGGATCTTGTTCCTTTTATTCTTATCCACACTGGACACCAGCCACAAGTTCTGGCAAGCTAAGCAGTTTATAGTTTAGCTGTAACTCTATTGTTGTGAGGAAGGCAAAGAAACAAGACCAGAGCTTGTTTTCAATTTGGCCTACTGGGAAAAATTCTTTCCTGATCCCAAACCGGATAATTGGTCAAACCTGCAATATCCTAAATAACAGAGCATCAATACTATGTAAGGCAAGGGAGGCCTCTGGCTGGAACAAGAGGCTTTTGAAAAGCTCAGGTAAGCTTAAATAGATGGTGCGGAAGGGTATGATCAAGGAGTGAATCCATTCCCTCATGTCCAGCCAATGGGAAGGCAGCAAACCTGAGTGATTACAAAACTCTTGTAATAATTCAGCCTTCAAATACATCTTTATTGTGATTCAACTGAGGGAACATAGACAAATGTTTAAAAAATGTTCCAATGATAAAATAATAATAAATGTTGATGGGAAAAGGTGCAAGATGGAAGGACTGTGTTAAGATCATGTTTAGTAAACAAGAGAATTATGGGACCAGAAATCAGTGAAGGAAGGTTCCAGAAGCGTAGCCATCTTAGTCTGAATACCGCACAAAAAATGAGAATCCCATGGCACTCTTAAGACTATCAGATTTCTTTGAGTGTAAGCTTTTGTGGTCTGCAACCCACTTTGTCAGAAGAGAGGGTTACTTACTGTAACTGTGATTCTTCAATATGTGATGCAGATGTGTATTCCACACTGGTGGGTATGTCCATGTACTGGAGATTGAGATTTTGCCTCCTATTAGTATTTATAAAGAGACAGAGCTTGTGACTCATATCCATAGCCCCTCTTCTTGCTATATGAGGCAGTGCTGCCCTGGCCCCTTCAGTTTCTTCATAGTGAACGTCCTTAGGAAGACACTGATTCAAAAGAAATGCAGGATGGGTCATGGAATACACATCTGCATTACAACTTGGGAGAACCAGTTACACTAAGTGACCATTTCTTCTTTTTCAAGTAGATGTAGATGTGAATTGCAACTGGGTGACCAGTGAACAGTCACCCCTCCAGAAGTGGGGCTTGGAGTCTCTCTGCAACTCAAATGTAAGCTTAATCACAGCTGCTAAAATCATTTTCAGGTCCCACAAGGGTACCAACTCTTGCACTGGAGAATGAAGTTGGAGAAGTCCTTTTAGAAATCATACCACCATGGCACTAATGAAAAACAATTTCCCTTGGGTAGTGAATGAAATGCTGATATTGCCAAGTGCACCCTCAAAGAACTGAGTGCTAAGCATGATTCCTGAAGAATGTAGCAGGTACTCTGACATGTCCTGGATGGGAGACTTTGCCATACTTTATACACAGACAACAGTTTCCATTTGACTGTTCTAGTGGAAGGCTTCCTACTGTTAAATAGGACATGTTAGACAGCCTCCAAACAACACTCTTCCTCCTTGTTGAGGTGGAGGGAGCTGATTGCCAGATTGTAGGGTGTAGCAGCAGTTCTATGTAAGGAGACGGGAAAGAAGAGGAACTGGTGTGGGAGGCTGAACTGAGACAGTGAGGAGGTCTGAGAATCAGCACTATCTTGACCATGCCAGTACTATCAGAATGAGCTTGGCTTGATCCACCTGGAGCTTAGCAATTACGTGATGAATGATTGGGATAGGAGGGAATGTGTACAGCAGAGCTGCCAGCTAGCTGTAATAGAAAGTGTTGGAAAGGGAGTCCAGACTGAACTCTTAAGAGTGAATAGGTGTCACTTCCTGTTTTCCTTCATCATTAAAAGGTTCACTCTGGGAACACTCCACATTGCAAAAACCATCTGAAGGGCTTCCACCTTCAGGGACCATTTATGGTTCAGGGAGAAAAATCAGCTGAGATCACCCCTCAAGGTGGTTCTGGACCCCCTCTAAATGGCCAGCTACCAGGTGATGTCTTCTTGAATTTCTACAGATTGATTGCCTCCTAGCAGACTGATATGGAGTGGGTACCCCTTTGTTCACACAATACATCACTGTGGTATTGGTGAGTATGTGAACTGAATGACTGATGCAGTCCGGGAAGTTTGACATGAATTGTAAATGGCACAAAAATCCAATGTGTGGAGAAGGCCTGCTGTTCCAAAAAGAGACCCTGCATTCTCATCAAATCCAGATGTACCCTCCCACCCAGAAGGGACATATTGGTAACCACTGACTGGGCATACATTGTGTGAGACTCCCACCAGTGCAGGGACTTTAGAATTGGTGGAAGAAGGCAAACTAGTCTATCCAGAGAATGCAGGGCAGGGCAGTAAACCATCCTGAGCCACATAGGAAAAGGGCAAAGACACAACCTGCTGAGTTGTACCACCTGGATGCAAGCAGACATGAGGCTCAACAGGCACAGACACAAATGGACTATCATGGATGGTTATGACTGGAGACCAAGACACATCTGTCAAATCCCCAGGAAGTGCATGGTCAGAAAAAAGGCCCATAACCTTATGGAATCTATCCCAGTGAAACTCTACTGGCTGAGTGTCAGTCAAGGTTGATTTCACAGCTTTAGAATGAGTCCCAAAAGGTTGAATAAATGCAGCGTGGTATCAACACTGGCGATAATCTCCTCTCTGGAGCTGCACTTCAGCAACCACTCACGAAGGTAGGGGGACGATATAGATTCCCTTCCACCTGAGGCACACCATAACCACTTCCATACATTTGGCGAATGGGGGGGGGGAGCAGGCATAAGAGAAGCTGAACATAAGAACTGTGTACTGAAAGTGGCAGTCTCCTAAAATGCAGTGAAGAAACCTTGTGTGAGTCACTCAGCAGAATGGTTATGAGAAAGTAAGAAAAGCAGTCATTCTGAGACAAAGCAGGAAGGAGAGCTGATAGAGTTCCCATGTGGAATCTCACATATCTGACAAATATGTTGAGTCTGTGTAGGTCAAGGATGAGCCTCATCCTACCTTTGGATATCAGGAACTATTGGAAGTAGAACCCCCTGATGGTGGTTTTCTTGAAGGCCCTCCTCCAATTTTCCCAATGCTAGCAGCAAGCTGACCAGACTGAAGAGCAGTGTCTTGCGAGAGGGGTCACTGAACATTGACGGGGATGGAGGGAGGAGAGAGTTTGAAAAGAAACTGCGTGGCATAGCCCAATCTAATGATATCCAGGAGCAAGATGTCAGAGTTAATTGAGACCCACTCTTTATAAAAGTGAGTCAACCTGTCCTCATAGGAACTGGGGGATGACAAGAGAGGAGGAACAACTGGAGCAGTGCTCTGGACCAACAAGTCAAAATGGGTGTTTTGCAGGCACAGTGGAATGGTACACAGACTGGCTGGGCCCCAAGCTTGAGTGCTTCCTCTTATGAGACCTGTACCTCTTCTTGGGATTAGTTAACTGTCTCAGAACGGACGGTCTATTGCTGCTGTGCTCTGTAGTGCATGGATGCCCCAATGTCTGCATGGGTGGCATATTCACCTCCCAAAGACCTTAAAGTAGCTCTCAAATCATTAAAGGAATTCAGGCTTTCACCAGTCATGTCCACAAACAAGATCTAGCCATTGAAAAGCAAGTCCTCAATTAGCTGCTGAACACCAAGAGCAATTCCTGAGTTTTAGACCTAGGAAGCCTTTCTCATGGTAACTGCTGAGGCCATGGATATTTCCAAAATGTCCACAGCATTAAGGGTGGATTGCAGAGATGTTCAGGCCACCAAGCAGCTCTCAGTACCTCAGTGACATACTCCTGAAATTCCTCATGAGAAGTTTTGGGCTATTGTTCCTCAAATTTGGCCATAGCCAAACAATTAAAAAAAATTATACTTGGCCAGCAGAACTTGCTTGTTCACGATCTTCATTTGTAGTGAAGAGGAAATGTATATTTTTCTGCTGAAAAGGTCCAGGCACTTGTAGTAGACAGTGAGTGCCTGAGGCAAGAGGCCTGGTATATGAGGTCCGAACTAAACTAGTAATCAGACCCTGCTCATATAAAGCACACTTAGCTGAAGTTATGCTGTGACCGAAAGTCAGGCCCTGTTACAAAACATGCCTCTTGCAAGTTCACAGAATCTGGCAAGAACAGGGCTGGTATTGCAAAAATATACATATTCCTTCCAGAAAGTTGGTATCAAAACACTCCACTACCAAGTATGATACAAAGGTACTTCCCAAAAATAGTTAGACTCTTCCTAAAGATAAAGTCAAGATGACAGTATGAGGAATAGAAATGTTTTGACTTAACCAAAATATACAAGATAAAGGGCAGCAACTAAACACATCAGGGCGGCAATATGTAATTTGCTTCTATCAGTGCATAAAAGAAAGCATGTCTTTGTCTGACCTATAGGGAACGGAAAGTCCTGTGGCTCCCTAAGCTGTTTCATTGTTATGGGCATACATGTCCTAATGTAACTGTAGAGTCTAAAAGGAGCTAGCACTGTGCTTTATTAACAGCAAAGATGGCTGGGTGCCTTTACTACTGAAATAGAGTCTGTGGGTGCAAGCTGCTTAATACTGCAGCTACCCAAGTGACTTTCTGTTCTCTTGCTGGCTCTCAGTCATGTGACACTAGAGAGCACAAATATTCCACTGATTCATGCATGATTTTCTAATGTAATGCTTCACATCTACTGATCAAAAGATATGGAATCCACTTCCAGGACATACGTGTAACAATCCCAATACAGAAGTCATTCTGTTTTCTAGAAAGGCCTTAATTTGGCATTGGGACTTTGCTGTTATATTTAATGAAAGATGACTGGAAGCTTTGTAAAGCCACAAAAATAACTATGGCATGTGAAGTGTCCTGTATTTGTGAAATAGTTATTTAGACTGTGCCTGCTCCAGCTCCCCCTGAAATCAATGTGAGGCTTTCCACTGATTTCAATGGAAGTTGAAATAAGCTTATGGAGAAGCATTACCATGCAATGCGCTCTTTTATTCCTAGATGCTCATAGCTTTGGGGGCTCACAAGGGACATACCGACAATCTAGTCTGACCTCCTCTACAATACAGCCCAACAATACTCACCTGGTAATCTCTGCATCAAGCCCATAACTTCTGTTTCAAATACAATACATCTTATATATAGACATCTGGTCTTGATTTAAAGACTGCAAATGACAGCAAAATCCATCCTCCTTTAGGTCAGCTTCCAACCGTTATAACTTTTACTACTAACTCTCGTTTTGTGTTTTACTGCTAGATTTAAGAGCTATTTACTATCATAAATCTTTTCCCCCTGTAGGTACTTTTAATCCATGATCAAATCATCAAACCTTTTACTGAATAAACTAGATTGCTTCTGTTACTGTAAGGCATGTGGTTTTCCAGTCCTGGAATCATTATTGTACTTATTTTCTGAATCTTTTCCAACTTGTCAACATCCTTTTGAACTGTGGACACAAGAACTGGACACACTATTACAGTAATGGTCTCTCTCATGCTATACCCATGAGGTAATGTACCTCCCTGTATTCCTGCTTGGCATTTTCTGCTTATACAACCACTGATCTCAGTAAAATATTTGCCTTGTAAGTACAGCATCACACTGGGACCTCATATTCAACTGATCATCTATCAGTACTTGTGATTCTTCCATCTTCTAAGGAATCTATACTCTCCTGGTTGTATAACCTTGGATTTGACTGTATTAAAAAACATGTTCCATCCAGGGCTTCTTTCTCTGGTGTTCTTCTGTAAACTGATGTCTCCCTACATGGAGTTCTCCCTGTTCCCCACTGATCCTCTTCAGTTCCTCTCCAGATCTACACCTTGCTCCAAACCTTCTACCAAGGAGACTCCTTCCCTTGCTCCCACTATTCTCACATTTGCTTGCATCCACAAGGCTATGTGCTTCTCATCTGATCATCAACTGCAGGAGGGAGGCAGCTAATCAGTCATAAGTAAGATTGGCTCCATCTCTCCCTTCAAGAGCCATTCGCTCTGTGACAGATCATTGATAAAGATATTGAATAGTACTGGGCTAAGAAAAATCCTTGCAGAACCCTGTTAAAAATACTCCCACTGGATAAAAATTCCCCATCAATAATGCTTTTTTGTGATTGCTGTGATAGTCATATTTTAATCCATATAGCACAGGCTACATTGATTTTGTGCAGTGCTTGTTAGCTTTTAACAAACGATTTTTTTTATTCCATGGAGAAGTAAGTTAATTGCCCTATATAATCAAATACATTACTTCAACAAATATTTTATCAACCAAAAGTGTGATCTCATAAAAAAAACCCCACAAATACTTATCTTACATTACAGTTACCTCACTCTCAAACACATATATACATTATACATTAAGATTTTATTTTGACAGATGATGGCTATAAAAGCTTATACAGCTACTCACCCTGTATCCTTGAAGGTGCCCTCGGACAGTTTTTAGTGGAACTGGGTCCCAGTGCACCTTGGCTAATGTGCTGTTAACAACGTGCACCTGCACATTGCTTGGAGCAACCATGGGTACTGTGTAAGATAGAGATGCAGCAAATCTCAAATTAGAATCAGAGATTATATGAACAGATAATTCCCGCATAAAGAAATGGGTCACACTTCTGTATCCTTTAACAACCACATATTGAAATGGGTTGCAATATTCATGTGGCTGAGCTTCATGAAGCCTCTGAATATTCTCCAAATATTTGAAATTTACAAATTTTGTTTATTACATGATAACAAAATTCTCTCCCACAAATGTTCAATACCTTTTTTAAAATCCCCCTGTGTTTTATTTGGATATTTTTAAGTAACACAAATCATTCAGTCTAAGAAACTTACAGTCTTCCCCAGAATGTCCAATCACCTCTGCAGGTTCTGGTGCATATCCTAGGTCATTTAAAGCCTGTACTTTTATCTCATATGGAGCAAAGGTTGGTGTACCAGACACAATATATTTAGAAACATTTGCAACTATAACAGATGTCCACTCATCACCAACATCTTTCTGACGCCAACTGACTTTGTATTGAAGACCTGGTCCATTGGACTGAAAACCTTTTAAGGGCTAAAAAAAAGAAAAGTTAATGCATTAAAATTATTCCATTTCTTTTTTAAAGAATGGAAATCCAAGATTGTAACAAAATCATGGGCTTGTAATGAAGCACCATGGCATAAAAATAAACCAGATTCATCATGTTGTTCCTCCAAAACCACCACTGAAACTTCTGTATCAGGCTGTTTCATTTTAAAATGGTGTAATTTCAGTTATACTGGCATCATACTGAAATAATGCATTCATAAATCAGCCTGAGTGTTTTGAAAAGCAGACAGCCTAACCACCAAGCTTTTTAATTGTGTAAGCTATTTGCTGCAAATACATTTTTATTGTCAGTATTCTGCAGCAGTGGAAGAAAGCTACCATGAAACAGCTAAAATAATTATTAATCATATTTCCCAGACACAAGTTCCAGAAGGGTAAAAAAACAAGGAGTTGTGTGGCACTTTAAGACTAACAGATTTATTTTTCGCATGAGCTTTCGTGGGAGAAAATCCCACTTCGTCAGATGCTTCGAAGATGGGTGAACTAGCCATGTTAGTCTGTTTCAGCAAAACAAATGAGGAGACCTATGGTACCTTAAAGACTAACAAATTAATTTGGGCATAAGCTTTTTGTGGGCCAGAACCCCCTTCATGAGATGCCACAGGACTCCTCATTCATTTCCCAAAAAGGTGGAGCCTTTTCAAAGCTGTAATGGGAAATTGCTTTTGGAGCACTTTATTATTGGAAATCTGTGTTTAGAAACAGAACCAGAATTCGTGGCTTATAAATATCAGTGCAATGCAAACACAAACAGCATGAAAAGGTAAGGTATAACAATACTTTAATTTATAATAAAGCTTAATGAAGAATTTGGATTTAAATCTGAATCCACTTTAAAATTTCGAGACTCGCTAATATATCCCATGTGGACATTTTAATCTTATTGCTATTGCATGAAAACTCTTCAAGTTAGCCTAAATTAGTGAGTTGATCAGGAAGATGGAGAAACCACTAATTAACCAAGTTAAAAACAGTCCCTTGAAAATCGACTTGAAAATCTCACTGCGGATTTTCATTTACATTTCTCCCCATTTAAGGAAGGGGAAATGCTTAGACAAAATAGTGGATATTTGTGTCGTCTCAAACAAGTACCAGCTGTACCATCTATTAATTTTGTCAAAGTTTATATCATTTTTATTTTCTAAAAAACATTACTTATAGGCTAAAAAACTTACCTCCCATGTAATCACCAAATTGTCAGGTTCTGATCCTATCCCTTGAACACCAGAAGGATTTTCATCTGGCTCTAAAAGTTAAATATATTTATAGTTGAGTAAGGCCTGACTGTTCTTTGAGTTCTGAGTTCAATGCCATCTAAAGATCGATTACTGGTAAACAGTAGTATTTATTTACTTGCAGATTTTGTCACGTATTGTTCAGATGCATCACTTGGCTGACTTCTACCAATCTCATTGACAGCTATTACACGGAATGAATAATTAACATACGGAGACAGCTTTAACTGCACAGTGGTCTGAGTTCCATGGACTTCTGTCTGGTAATGCCACACCCCTGGCTCATGCATTCCATCTTCATATTCAATGATGAAATCTATCAACAAAAATGAGTTCAAGTATATGTCAGAAAAATAACATTCGTAGGCATCAGAGACTAGCAGGATCATTTATGAATGAAATAATTTTAAGAAAGCACACTAATAATTTTTAAAATAACCTTGGAATTAAAATAAATAAGTTAGAGAACACAACTGAACAAGTAGTCCTTAGCAAGAAATATAATGGAAACATTACTGTTTGGCATTCTAACTGTAAGCAAACATGTTTCAATTTTAACCATCTTAGGGCCTTGGATACTGATGAAATAGGAGTCTTAGAAATACCCTACTGAGAAAAAGACACAAGAGATGAAATTTCAACACACAAATAAGCATTTAATGTGGAAAGAAAGTTGTATGAAATTGTTCATGTAATGGGATGGCCCAGCTAAGCAGGGACTATAATTTCTGTCTGTCCATCCCCTTCCTCCTGGCCAGGTAAGAGGAAGAATTCTGAGAAAGGAAGTGGCCTAGATCAAGTGGAAGCGGTGGCTGCCTGGTAAGCCAGGAGCTACAGAGAAGTTGGACACAGAGAGGAATGCACAGGAACTTTACACAGTGCTATATGTGGAATAGGTGTGACTGCTGGACATTATAGCTGAGTGTAATCTGTGTGGAATTTATGGGGGAAAAATCAGCAGCTGGGGAGGAAGCCAGTGCAGACTGGCTCCAATGAGAGATGTTAACAGACCTGCCTTGAAACCTGCAAGTGCCTATTTGCTGGAATAGAGACTGGGGAGGACAGCCCAAGCACTAGGCCTGAATAGCCCTGACTCTTGAATGAACTGCTTTCACAACCTAAAACTAAAACTATCATGCTCATCTTGGTATTTGTAATCCTCTGGACCTGAGATATTTGCAATCTATTCCTTTCCTGCAAGCCCTGGTAAAATATGCTTTCCCTTAGTCATGTCTATGATTCATTAATGAGACCCACTAGGCTAGTGCCTACAATTCCCAGTGTGACACCCTGCACCCCTATGGTCACCCTTATAGCAGAATTTTGTATTGGTCAATGCAAAGTATGTCATGCAAGATGTTTTTGGAATTTTCATGACATAATGAGCATTACTGTTAGAATAATGTGTTTGTTGTAATGTCACGTATGGTTATGAGGCTTTGCTATGTAATATTACCAAATATGTGTCCTCATGGCTTTAAACATATCCAGGCAAAACGGTCCAGGAGCAAATTGGCAGTTACACCTTGTCAGCGTACATATAGGACAAAACCAGTTGAGATTTCCATGAACAAAGGCCTGGCCTAGGCATTACGAGAAACCAAGTCAACACTGATGGTCACAGATTCACCACCTTCAGTTTGCTCTTTCCAGTTCAATCAGTCAGTGAAGACCTACTGAATTGATCCAGAATTTGACTTAGTAAGTCCACCCCCTAAAGAAGAGTAGAGCTAAGTTAAAGGAAAGGCATTTTCCTTTGTCTCAGCACAGTAGAGACACAGAGATAAGTGGGCATTAGAAAGTTGAAAGAAGATACACAAGTTATTTTATGCAGCTTGCATATCTCCCTTCAACTCCTGCCGAAAACAGCAATAAGTGTATGCCAGGCCAGAAAACCAATGGGATTCTCAAGTAAATCACTTCCCTTCCCTTGGCCAGCTTGAAACCAGAATAAACTAATGTTCACTGACTCAGGACATGGATGAAACAACAGAAAGATGCTGGTTGTCACCTCACTCTGAAGGGCAGGTGAAGCCCTAGAGGGAGAAAGGAACATTTTTAAAAGAGGAGATATTTGGCATGCTTGCTCTTTTCTGCCTCCATCCAAAATACCACCAACCAACTGATGTGCTGACCAAAGGGGGGGGGGGGGCTGGCTGAAGGAAAAAAATGAGCCTGTGATGAGAATCACCTAAGTTTGTAAGGCTTTTGAAAGTGTTAGGCTTAGTTTAGAAAAAGGTTTGCTTTTGTGTTCTCCTAGCCAAATCTGCTCTGTCATCCTTTTGACTTATAATCATTTAAAATCCTTCTGTAGCTAATAACTTTGATTATTTAACCTAAAGCAGTGGTTCCTGACCTGTGATCCCTACACCACTGGTGGTCTGCGAAGGTACCACAGGTGGTCCATGGAGAGATGGGGGAAAAAGATTCTCATTAGGTGTTATCTCTTTCCCACTGGTAGGTGCACTGCAGGTAAATGTACTGTGATGAAAGGAATATGATTGCAGGTAAGCATAATAAATTATTAGAAATAGCTGCATTTTCAATACCCCTTGATATATAAGTTTGACACCCATCAGCCATAGGCTGTTCAAAATGGCTTGCTTACTTGGTGGTTTGCAAAAGCTTTTGATGACAAAGTAGTGGTCCACATAAAGGAAAATGTTGGGAACCACTGACCTAAAGCAACACATTTGCTTTGAAGTGTGAAGGAGACTCCATTTGGAGGAACAAAGTTGGTGCTATACATTTCTGTGTTAAACTGATGCATTTATATGAGCTTAGATTGTTCAATGGGCAGTCCTGAATACTGTAAGATGAAAGATTGTGGGGGTGCATCTGGAATTGGGGTATTAGCTACGGTCATTCTGTTGTATAATACAAAGAGTGGCTGTCTTGAAGGTTGTAGGTGAACAGCCCAGGAGTGGGATTCTCAAAGCAGAGTAAAACAGGCTCCAGGAGTGGGGGATTGTGATGACACAACAATTTACTGCTCTAGATTGCACCAGGGGGATCCCGCTTAGGTGCTGAAATGCCTACAGGACTTCCCTCCAACTCAAGGTACACTGGCATGCTGCTAGTACCTTTAGGGCAGTGGTTCTCAACCTTTTGCAGGTTGCAACACACATGTGGCATCTTGTGACCCCACAAAATGCACCAACCCACTGTCCCTAGGCTGAATCCAGCCATCTTCCCAGTTCTCCGTGACACACTTACCACTGTGTGTTGACACAGTAACATGTCCCAACAGTGGTTGAGAACTGCTGTCTTAGGGTTTGGTGCATTCCAGCATGGATCAGCCCCAGTTATTTACTTATATTACCTCTATGAAGATGAGTTAATTATTTAAACAATTGTAAATCCTACTGGATGTGTGATTCTTCCCCAAGAGGTCTGCTTAAGAGTAAGAATTGCTAATAAATTTGAGAAAATACTTGGGACAGCGTAGGGGCATGGTCTAATACTAGGCCAATGCAATGTTTAGCACCTGCAAATGATGAGTCAGATATCTAAGGATCGTAGATAGGTTGTTTGAAAGTTCTTCATGAGAATTTTATATGGATAGTTGTTGAAGACCAGTGCTTTATCACTGAACAGTACATGCTTTTGGCACAACTAGGTTTATGGAGCTCCACAACAAAATTTGTGGAAATGTAATTACGTCTGTTTTCTACAATGGAAGAAATTTGAAGTATGAAAGAAAATTTTTGCAACCCAAAAGGATGTCTGCTTTCATGCCCATGAAGACATTTCTCTTTTGAAGCATCTAACCTAGGTAATTAGCAGATAAATAGAGGAAATGGCTGAAGAACTTCTAATAAAAAGTATTCTGCATTAAAACTTTTCTTTAGTTTTGATATGTGACCCTAAAATAAATGGAAGTTTCAACTGACTGTCTATTTAAAATGTTTACTGCAGTCATTAGCTGCCAGTGTCTTTGGAAGCATGTTTTGTTTCAGGAGCACCATGTATTAGCATTTCTTTCCTTCTTTGTTTTCTTCTTGAGATTTCTGATGCAAAAGAAATTTCAAAACATTTGGAATGAAACCAAATTTTGAAATATCTGAATTCCCTGCAAGCTGCAAATCTCTAGTTTAAACCAGTTTATTATGTAGAGGGGTTAGCTTGTGTCCTAGACTATGACCTCCTTGTGCCAGTGAAGCAGTGCCATGAGGCTCTATAACTGCAATAAAGCTTGAAAGCCGTCCCAGCAAGAGGCAATTTCTGCCTGGTATACAGCCAGTACAGCAACTTTCTCTGCAACATTTGGTGGACAGAGGAGCAACGAGAGAAGGAAACATGGCCAGAGTGCTGCTGCCTTTGGCAAGCCTTGGCTAGCATAATGGCCCTTGGGTGTTGTTACAACATCATAAGTTAGAGAAGTCTTCAGGGTGGGAACAGTTTTAGCTCCCAGTAACCACAAGGATCAGTGGGACACAAAGATGAAGTACAGTCACCCAGGCCCCTGGTATTGTGTCCAGTGGGATCTTCGAGGACTGGGAAGATAAGATATCCAAGAAGGAAAATCAAAACGAGTAGGAAGTTCCTCCACCCACATTTTCTTATATACTGTCAAAGTATATAGTGCTTAATGTTCTTTACATTTGTCTATACTTATCTTACTGACATAATGCTTAGTGCTCTCTACATACATCTCTATTTATCTTACTGAAGATTAAAAGTACGTTTATTTGTGAAGGTTGTTATACAAATTCATTGATCAGTAGGTTGGGGTAAAAAGCTCAGCAGGAATAGCAAAAGTTTTTTCAGGTTTTCGTTGCTCATATAAACCTCAAACACCTGGATCCAACAAATGTACTAAATTACTGAGCAGACTGTGAGGTTATTATTATTTATGATGAAACAGTGCCCAGGATGTTATCTATGTTGCAAGGATGGTTTTGGGGGTTCTTTGGAGAGGGCTCTCAGAATTAAAATAGGGAGAGGAAGAGATCTGGGTGCACCTGAGAATTGTGGATTAAGGAAAGAGGAAATAGGAAGGAGTTTGAATCATAAGAGAAGAAGATGGAAGAAAGAGGATGGAAAAGCTCAATGAGCAAAACAACTGACGCTGGGCTGTTGAGAAGACTACAGTGGAAGGCAGGGAGCAACAAGTTACACCAATAGAGCACACATAGAAAAAATGTAATCCAGACTCCAAGTTTTAGAACTCAGTAAATGTTACTTGTCATGAGGTTGCAAAGGCTCCTCCCACTGCATGATGCTGCCACTGTTCCCCTTGCAGAGATTGAAAGGGGAAGCCACTGGGCCTAATGCATCATTAGGTCTTTCTGGGTCAGGTATAGGGTACAGGGGCTGGAGGTCCAGCAGATGCTGATTTATCTATCCTCTGCCTCCTCACCTAGCTGCTATGTGAAGAAGACCTGAGTTAGAGCATTTTCAAACTTTTACCCTCTAAAATCTCCTCCACAATGCTGCTGGTTTCCCGTAAAGATAGAGAAGCTTTTGGATTTAATGCTCTGTCGACAACAGGTAAAGGTTGAAGGATTTAACTTACTCCTTCTATCCTTTGTTGTAGCTGGTGCCGTCTGCTTTGGGGATGGCATTCCAAAAGTCTGGGCCTTTCTAAAGTGTGCCATCTTATCTGAATAAGTGAGAGCATTCCTTGTGGAGGTGGCAAGATTCCCCAAAGCTGGCATTTGTGTTTCAGCAGCCCTACTAACTGCCTCCAGCTTTGGTGAAAAAATTTATATGAAAGTTCTGTGAAATATTCTCTCCTTGAACTATTCAGATTCTGGCATGAAAACTGCATTCCCTTGATCTTTACACAGAAATACACAGTGATTGCAACAGTAACAATTACTTACAAAGTGCATCCCTCCCTCTGAGGTACTCAGAGTGCCACACAGCAATTTAAACTGCAACACAATTAAAAGGAATGCAACTCACCGAACTACAGTTCAGTTTACAATTCTAAGGTGGCAGCAGTGTCCATGGCAATATCCAATCCTAGGAAAGCTCTGCTATGAGTCACTAACACAAGACAGAATCATCTTTTTTGAAATAATGTTAGCTCATTCCCCTATCACACCATGAGCCACGACACTATATAATACAGCACAGCTTGTTTATTCCAGATGTATTTAGTTCACTGTTTTGGAGACTGATTGAAGCAGTTGTTAACTACTAATTTACTGAGTTAATAAATGAGATTAAATGGCACACAGTAGCTATAAAAAAACTATTGTTGCTGCCTCCAGAAACACTGGTGTCTGTTGTATTTTGTCAGGAAAAAAACAATCAAACATCCACAACAACAACATCAGGGACCTGATCTACACTTGAAAGCTTCATCAACGTAAGTCACCTTATGTTGACAAAACAATCCTAGTGTACACACTGCAACTGCCCTTTCGTAGACAAAACTGCCCTGTTCTATTCACAGAATAAAACCATGTGATAAAAGGCACAGTGCTTTGGAAGGTAGGGCAACACAATGTCTATGTAGACACTGTGTCCCCTTAAACTGGTTGAGGAGCTGTCTTTCTTCTCTATTTCAATTGACAAAAGAGGAGGCTCTAGAGCCTGGCTCTGCAAGCTGGCTGCAGGGCCTTGCTGGTATCCCAGAACAGCAGTGGGGCTTGCTGGCATCCTGGGGCTGCAGCCTCCAGGGGCTCAGAGGTGCCCTGGGACTTCCTCATGACCCAGAGCTGTAGCTGCTCTGGGGTTTGCCGGTGTCCTGAGGGCCAGCAGACCCCCCACACTCAGGCTCACAGCAAAGCAGCTGCAACCCTGCTGGCAGCCTGGGTGAAAGTGGCTACAGTCCTGCTAGTAGCTGGGGTTTAGGTGGCTGTCTTCCAGCTGGGATCAGGCAAGTGGCAGGGGGCTGCAGGCAGCCCCGGTCTGAGAGCAGGGGAGTCCTTTGCGTCCAGGCTGGGATGTGTAGTGGTTGCGGGAAAGGGACAATCGGAAGCCTGTGGGCTCCCTGTAGGGAGCTGGGAGATTGCTCTCTCAGCTCCCCAACACTGCCCATTAGGTTAGTGGAAGTGGTCCTGGTGAGGACAGATTCCACTGACCCAACAACAGCAGTAAGGATGTCAGCACCCACTCTAATTATAGAATGTATATATAAATGTAGATATATTTTTAGGGAAGGAGAAAAGCTAAAGCAAATAAGAGCATCTCACACCATGTTCTGATTTGGGATATAGATGAGAAGCAAGAGAAGGAAATTTGAGAACACAGGGGAAATTTCAATGTCAACTGAGAATGCCATGCTGCCAGTCGGAGTGTTCAATCAGAATACTGTTAATAAAGCCTGTGTGCTGATATTAACTGTCAAGGCAGGCTAAAAGGGTGAGAGCTGATCTCTCATAATGTATTCTAAATTATTTAGGACTTTACAAATGATCTCTAAACTCTTGAATTGCTCTTGGAAGTAAAGAGGAAGCTAATGCAAAGAAGTAGACATTGTTAACACCCCACTCGTGAAGCAAGCAATGAAGTTCTCCACAGGAGCTTGTGAGTAGCCTTAACTGGGAAGTCCCTGGGATAGGGATACATAGTAATCTAGCTTGCACTATGGATACTTGTGAGATCTATATTTCTGACCACTTGTAGATAATGAAAAGGCCCAATAAGCCTACAGGATCCATGGCAACATGCTCCATTCTGGTTTTATCTGGGTGATTCTACCTTGGTCAGACATCAGAGACAAACAAGACTTTCTGCTTTGCCAGCTGCGTATTACTTGAATATTCATGACAATGCAAAAAAGAATATCAATATCTTTGAGTAACTTCACTGTGCATTGAGTGTGGTGATATGTGTAAGGCCTTGAGGAGAGTATGTTGTTGCCCATCAGTGTTCTCTGGAACAATTCCATACATCTCTGGCAATATCCCCAAAATGACTCAACATTAACTTGATATGGATGGCTGTAACCCCTGTCACAATGAAGGCTGCTTTATTCTATCTGTGAAGTGAGCTGGCCATTCCTCAGTGCATGAAACTATTCCGTGGTGTTTGGGGCTAATTTCTTTACCTGAAGTTTAGCATGGCTGTGTTCACACACACAGGGTTATTTCGAAACAAGTTGTGTCGAAACAACTTGTTTTGAAATAACACCTTATTTCGAAATATCTTATTTCGAATTAACAAAATGTTAATTCGAAATAAGAAAAAAAGCGGGAAACGAAATAGCAAGTTCACAGTGTGAACATGCTATTTCGTTACCCCTGGGGGTGAGCGGCTGCTGGCTCACCCTGCAGCCCCAGAAAGGGGGCTGCAGGCACCAGCAGGGGGTGAGCCGCTGCGGGGTGGCTCAGCCCCC
>ML682067.1:13613824-13702835 GCA_007922195.1 Podocnemis expansa
CGAAACAATGAGGTTGTTTCGAAACAAAAGTGCTGTGTGAACACAGCTCATAAGTCTTCTGGCCTAGATTTTGCTTAGGCTGTGCTAGAGAAGAAAGCTTTTGCTTCAAGCACAGCTACAGGAAAACCAACGATCTGTTTCAGTTCTCTAGAATTCCTCCTTTCCATTTTATCTAGTGCAAGCTATCTGTTAGGCATGAAGTCCTGCAAGAATGGTACAGAGGGAGTTGTCTAGGTGCTGTGTGAACAGTATGGGCAATAGATGGGCACATTATTCACCAGACCAGATAGATAGATAGATAGATAGATAGATATTAATCTTCCATGCATTTGTAAGGCACTCACAAAGTATCCAGGAACATTTACAAAGCTTACAGAAAACCACATTTCCCCACAAGGAAACACACACATAGTCACCACTAATATGTTTACTATTCTCATATCTACTGATACTCATTGTCCCATCCATTCTATTGTCTGCCTGCATGACAGAAGGGAAGAGACTAGGTCAAAGAAGTTTCCTTTCTTTTCTTCTGCTGATTGTGAAAGATTATTGTCAGTGTGGCAAAAGGATCATTTTGTTTAAAAATAAATATTTTCCCAGGCACTTCAGCATCTACATAAGATTGGAGTGCAAAGTTATTGTTTTTAAGAAATGAATTCTTAGCTTGATGTTTAATGCTATTTCACTTCTGTTAAACATTTGGTTTGGAAAAGATCAAAACACCACCTGTCTATAATTTGAGGAAGGTAAAGCTTTCTGTGAACAAAAATACATGACACGTAAAGATGTGGCTGCTGATGAGCTTTCAGATTCATATGTACCACAATCAGATTAGTTTATGATTTTAAGGACAGGTTCTTTAAAAATGTGTGAGAGTAACTTCATATCAATGGGCTGCACATGTGATTAAACATTTACTCCTCTACGAATATGCAGGATGGAGCCCTTAAATAGGGTTTCACTTGGACTCAAAAGTCTGTGCTACCAGTTTTGACTGCAGGATTGGGTTTTTTGACTAAACTATCTGAGGCAGAGAATGTAACCTTCTAAGTATTTGAACAATATACCTACAACATGTTTTCTACATGACTGTAATATCAATAAATAAAACTAATGAAAGAATGTATTTGCCAAGCTTACTACACAAAAGAATATTTCAAAATTTGCTGGAATTTGAAAAATTAGAACAACAAATTTTTGTTCCAGTAAAATAAAACCAAACGTACTTGTAATAGGGCTGTTATTGTCATAACCTGGTAACCAGGACAGCTGTATGCTTCTGTCTAGCTGACCCGTCAATTCTAAATCAAATGGTGGATTTGGACGATCTGTAAGCCAAATAAATACAGAGCAATTAAATATAAAAGACTAAACAGTTCCTTCTTGCCAAGAGGTTAAACACTCAAATCAAAACATTTCCAAAGTCACAACAACAGAATCTACTTCAGTTATGCAGATATGATCAGTGGTTATTTGCATGCAACTGTAAATGTATGGATAAGAACTGATATAGCTGGGAACTTCCCAAATACATGTGTATGAAAAGTAAACACTATTGATGGGAACTCTATACCTGATAGTTTTATAGTATAAAAGCTACTGTGATGAAAAGGAAAGAAATATGAAATGCATCATTCAGCATCATGTTCATCTTATGATTTATGAATATGAATAGCAAACTATTGCATATGAAATAAAATCTTTAGACATGGAAAATAAAGCAGCACAGACATTACCAAGAAACTGTTTCAGAATTACTGAAATTTAAGAATTTAAGAAAGATGTTCTGCAATAAGAAATACATAAAGACATATTACTTTGCTCCTACACATTTTAAGAAGCCTAAAAATATTAAATTAACTGTTAATATAAAGTACTCAGGATGAATACTTTATGATATTGATCATTCCAGATGGCAGAAAAGCATTCATTATATTAATTACCATTTTGGAATTAAAGAACAGAAAAGTTCCATTTAAATCAATGGGACATATTCCAGTGCATACACTTGTTCATATTTTAAGTGCTTGCAGTATCAGATCCATAATACAATATTTTGTCTTGCAATAGAAACTCAGAAAATATGAAAGCAAATTAAAGGCCTTATCAAGAACATTATGAAAGATTAAAATCTAGATGCTATCCTACTGTAATATTAAAATTCACATAAAATGTGAATAAGAACCAGAAATGAAGCTGGTTAATAAAGTCATATTTCCTTTCTAGTTTGGAGTAAAATCAAGACATTTATGAGATCCATTCAGGCCTCTTTTATTTTTTACCAAGCTTCTGTACTCTGGAAGCCAGAAGCAGAGGCCTTGATAAGTGAAGTCAGTAGCAGAAGTCCCAGTGAACTCAGTGGCAAAGATCAGAACTACGCTTGTTAATCAACTGGGCGTCCAGCATACTGCTGAACTTCATCTTTCAAGTATTTGATCTGTAGCACATGTATTACAGAAAATATTTTGTAGTACTGTATGTAATATGAAGAAATTGAATAATACTGCAAACAAATCTAAAAAAGTTTTAAAGGCTTGATTTTCTGCAAATTGTATACTCTCAAATAATTTAAAATAGCCTTGAAGCAAAATTCCAAAGGGTAATACTACAGTAATGAAACAGTTTGTACAAATAGCTAGAAAGAAAATGGCATGATTGCACAGAAATTTCTTCTGCTGAAAAAAACCCAAAAGTTGCTAAAATGGTATGAAACAGAAAAAAACCAAAGATGATACTATTTGTAATAGGCAAAAGTGTGAAATATATTTGGCAGACAGAGACTATGAATTAGTTTACCGTAAGTGATAGCTGGAGTTGGGGTAGCAGCTGAAAAGAACATTAATATAAAGGATTTAATTCATATTAGTAGCCAAAGAAACATGATTCTACAGGTAGTTAAAGATTATATCTATAAGAGATTAAAAAAACATTTTTTTTGCTATAAGAAAGGGTCAATTTAAATAATGCACTGACTTTTTTTGCACAAAAAGGAAGCATCTAGTTTTTTCACATGAAAAATTAAATTGAAAAAATACAGTAAGTCTGTTACACAAATTAGACACATTTTTATCCTTATTTTTAACATGGACAAGATCAATAACTAATAACTAATATCTAGCATTTTGCTTATCTCCCCACTGAACAGCTACTGAGACCACAGCAGAATTTTAGAGCACCAGTGCATTTTGGCTTAAGACTCCTGCTAGGTTCTCTAGCCAAGAATCATACAGAATATACATTAAAAATATACTTAGAAGGTGGGAGATGATAGATGCTGGGTTGAAGTACAGCTGTCAAGTCTCAAACATTAAGGGTATGTCTACACTGGAGCCTTAGGCTGACTTAAGGAAGGAAGGTTAAGTCAGCCTACAGACCCCCAGGCTTTTAATAAGTCGACTTAAACACTTCCTTAAGTCGATTTAATAACACCACTTCTTAAGGTTTACTAAATACTTAAATCGATCTTATTAAGTCGCCTTAAGCCAGTGTAGATGTGGAAAAGCCCTTAAATCAACCTAATTGGCCTCCAGACCCCTCACAGACTTCCTGGCCACCAGGAAGGGTCAACCTAGCACCTGCCAGTGTGGACACAGGCAGTCGACAGGAGTTTTAAATGTGGACTCTCTAAGTTGACTTAAGAGAGCCTACAGTGTAGACATACCCTAACTGGGTAGAGACAATAGCTATTAGAAAAGTAAACTCTGGGGTACTGATTCTGAGCTGGAGATGGGTACTGGTAAGCAGCAGGAAGTCCTTATCTGGGGACTGATTCCCTCCATAATTCAAATCCCCAGTCAGCAGAAGTCATATCCAGAATATACTCCATATCTGGACTCATATCCAGAATACACTGTGCTCCAGCAGTTCCTGGCCGGTGGACTTCATAGCTATTTCTCAATTAGAGGATGTCTAAATAAACTAAGAAAAAACTTATCTAAGGGAAATGCTGGAAGCACAAGTGAAACTTAAACAAAACTGTTGTTCAACCTATTTGAAGCAGAATGTAACTGCAGAAGTTGGCAAGAACGTCCAGGTAGTCTATGTTGGTGCTGAAATACTCTGCAGCCACTGGTCAAGTGCATAAGCTCAAATGCAATGTAGGTAAAGTCCTATCTAGAAAGAGACTGACCTTGTCACATTGGAGACACTACTTGGTTTTTTAACACTGTCTGCTAAACAGCTGATTCATATTTTAAAACTTTGCTTCATATACTACCCTTAAAAATCAGACAATATAAGCAAGACTAAATTTCATCAATTTTTATCTTAAAATTGAGCCAAATGCTTAAAGAACATATACGAGTTGGGATGTTTTTATTTATTTTGTCAATCTCATGCCTGTCATAGTGCCAGACAGTCCAGAGGAGGGCAACAAAAATGATTAGGGGAGCTGGGGCATATGATTTATGATGACAGGATGAGGGAACTGGGCTTATTTAGTTTGCAGAAGACAGGAGTGAAGGGGGATTTGACAGCAGTCTCCAACTGACTGGAGCGGGCTTCCATAGAGAATGGAAATAGCCTGTTCTCAGTAGCGACTGAACAAGGAGCAAAGGTCACAAATTGCAGTCGGGGAGGTCTAGGCTGGATATTAGGAAAACTTTTTCACTAGGAGGATGGTGAAGCACTGCAATGGGCTACCTACAGAGGTGACGGAATCTCCAACCTTAGATTTTTAAGACCTAGCTTGACGAAGTCCTAGCTTGGATAATTTAGTTGGGTATGGCTCTGAGAAAAGGGTTGGACTAGATGATCCCGAGGTCTCTTCCAACCCCAATCTTCTCTGATTTCATATATTTCAAATCTATTTTGTAACATTTCATATAAAAGAGATCAGGTTTTGTTCTTATAACATTTTAAAGGCAAGCTTACCAACAACAGTGAGCACAGCAGTTGCAGAAACACTGTCCAGAGTAGTATTAGCTACACAAGTATAGACTCCATCATCTTTATCAGTCACATTCATAATGGCCAAACTGCCCTTCTGAACAACAAACCTGCAAACAATACATTCAACTATGGATTTATCAATAATTTTTCATTGTTATAATAAAGTTGCATGGAAATATTACGAAATCCCAACAACAGCTTAGTGTTTTTGTAGGCACCAGCAACATTTCCATGGATATATGTAATTTCATCATTTGTACTTCAACTACATTTTCATTAATTGGTAACATCAGCATTCAAATATGTTTTCACCATTGTTAGCAATTGATTCTGACTTCTGATCTGCAAATGTTTAGCGCCAAAAGTCATATTTTTGAATTTTAGAAGACAGCAGAAGCCTTCACCCCTAGCTGTAGCTGCAACAGGATACTAATGTCCTCCAAAAGACAAGATAGGAAACACCACCAGCACACAGTTAGAGCTGTGAATATCTGATCAGTCAATTCTATCAGTCGAAACTATAATCTCATCAAACAATGAAATCAAGTTTGTATGCTAAGACCTATTTTCCACAAAGCCATGTTGACTGGCTTTATCAATTGAATCCTGTATTATCTCTTCCATTATTTCCCCTTATATTGATAAATGTCAAACTAACCAGCCTATATTTATGTAAGTCATCCTGTTTGCCCTTTTTGAATATTGGTACAGTATTAGCGCTTTTTCTGTCTTCTGAAATTTCCCTTGTATTTTGAGATTTATTAAAAGGAATATGATCAGGCCAGAGATCTCCACACTCAGAAATTTTAGGATTCTGCAGTACAAGTTTTCTAGATCTGTTGATTTAAAAATATTTATTTCTAGTGGATGTTGTTTAATGACTGCCTTAGTTATTAATGGACTAGAAAATACTTCATCATCCTCATGTGCTACAAGTATTTCATTTTGCTTCTTTCCAGATACAGATCAGAAATATTTATTGACGAATTCTGCCAGGTCCGCATCACAATTTTACCATTTCTGTCTATTAATGGGTGTGTACCATTGCTATGAATTCTTTTGTTCCAAAAATACTTTAAATTTTAAAAATTCTTTCCTATTGTTCTGAGCTCTGCAAACCCTGGCCTCTTTCCTGATATCTTTAGTTCCCCTGATCAATTTTATAATATTTATACTTCTAATTTATATTGATTGCTGTTTATTTCCCATTTTTTCCATTGGGTAAATGCTACTTTACATTTCTAATTGCTGTCTTCACTTTGCCACTGAACTAGGATGGGCTTTTAGGCAAAGACAAGCATGGGTTTGATGCTGATATTGATTACTCTTTTCTGGAAGAGTTCCCAATGTATCTGGCTTGGTACATTTCAGATGAACAGGAGAAACATTAACAAAAATTAATTTAGAAGTACAAATATAAAAAACAAAATAAATAATCTGTCTGTACCTTTCGTCATCTGGCAGCTCACCATTATCCTTTAGCCACGTAATAGTTGGTATTAAGGTAGGATCATGTTTTATAGTGCACTCAAAGGAAACTTGGCCAGCCCTTTGAATGATTTTGTATTCAGGCTGTTTAATAATCATTGTGGGATCTGAAATTTAGAGTTGCTATTAGACATTTAAATTGTTTGAAATTCTAGATTAAAGAGTGATCAGAATGGCTTACACCAATGATTGGTTTCTTACCTTTGACTTCTAGATGGATGTCATTTTGTACCTTTCCCAATTTATTCCTTGCTACACAGGTATATGTGCCAGTACTATCCTTTTGTGCCACAGGAATTTCCAGAGTTCCATTGTCATGGAAAATATACAGATCTCCATGTAGGATGCTCCCTTTCACTCCCTTAAACCTTTATATTAAAAATAGTATCATTATCCAACATTATACACTAACTCAATCGTATCTAGTGTTAGAAAACCAAATTTTAGAATACCAAATAAGCAAATACAGCTGTGAAGTAAATCCATGGGGTGAAATGTAAAGTGAATTCTATAGGTAATGTAATTTAATTCTAATACGTAAATAATTAAATACATTATATACATGTGTGGATCACAATCACGTAAAGGATTCTACATCCACATGTAAAGTGGATTCTACAGGTAATTTAATTAAATACTAAACTACATAAATAATTAAATACATCAATATTGCAATCAATACATATTTTTTAAAGAAAGCCCTAATTTATTTTCATAAAAGCAAATATAGAATAATAAAAATTTCAGATGATTGCTTTCAGGGAAAGAGTTTCTTTTGAAATAGTTATACACAATGATTACTACTTACCATTCAATTTCAGGCACAGGTGAACCAAAAAAAGCACAATCTAGCAACGCAGGATTGTTTGCTATGACTTGATATAATTTATTAGGAGGAGTCAGAATTCTTGGTGGCTCAGCTAAAAATACAACACAACAAATTTAACTATATATCTATATATATAAATATATATATGATTAAGAAGATCAAGGGTAGCCTACTGATTTATGCCTTTGCATCTCTCCAAGGTGACTTAGAGGCTTTTTCGGAGGCTGGATAAAATGTAAAATAGGGGAATCTCCCTGTTACAAGCAAATACTTCCTTCTTGTTTACAGAGAGCAATAGTGATAAGCATCAAAGCATGTGACTTCACTGGCAGAATTCAAGTCAGAAAATGCTCAAAAAAACAAAGGTCCAAATATTGGCCAGATGGATCTGATCACTGCCTCTGTGCAAATCAGTGATCTCAACACACAGTTCCCAGGAGGTTTTATCCTCCTCAGGAATCCTGCAAGGAAGCTGAAAACACCAGGATCTCATTGAACTCTTTGGTGAAGTGCATTTCTTTCCCCCTGGGGCATCTTACAATGAAAGAGATTCTTTCCTTGGCTCCATCTGTGGAACTCCGGTCTTTGGACAGCGGAACTGACACTGTTGGTTCCCCATGAGTCCTTTACAAGATGACCTCTTTCTGACTCAGGTTTTACAACAGGCTTGAGCTCCTAGAAGGCATTGAAGACTATGCTACTTGTGTCTAGAGACTCAAGCATAACTAGAGCATCTTGCAAAAGCAGTTGCTGAAACTTGATCTTAAAATTATTTTAGATCTTTTTTTAGAAGATGTTGCAGGTTGTAATTGAGTGTCCTCCACCTTTTCCAAGACTATCTGAAGCCCAATTTTTATATGAATCCAGATTACAAAAAAGTTCAGTGGAACAATAAAGAAAATTAAATGAAACATTATCTTATACCTAGTACTAATTAAACACCTTTTATAGCTATTTTTGTTTGCCTGGCCTAACAGAGAAAGGGGACAGGATGCTTTCACGATTCCTTCATCTGGGAGGAAGAGAGAAAGTCAGGGACAATTGGATTATATATGACTTTCATCTGTAGAGTGAGGGCGTGAGGGACATGTGCATAGCCTGCTCAAAAAGGTTCTGTACCTCTATAGGTGGACATGAAAAATCTACAGTAGGACTCTGTGGATACAATATATGAATAAGCAAAAATTATGTAATATAGTGGATTGATAAGTATTCATAATCTTTTGCAACATAAAATATATTTTCTTGGCCACATTTATGGTAATTAAACAAGCACTATTTTCCTTTTATTTATCAGTGCAGAAAATCTGGGTTAGATAAAACAATATCAGGAAAATTTAAAAGTCAACAACCATTAATTAAGTTACAGATAAAAAGTAAAGATTATCTTACCCAAGACATTTACAAATGCATTTGCCAGCAAGTATCCATATTCATTAGATGCATTGCACTGGTAAACAGCACTCGATCTTTCTTGCACATCAGAAAAAATAATGGTATCACCATCTACTTTTCTGCTAGGATCTTCAGGGGCAACTATTTGGGATAAAAAAGAATATTTATTTATATTCTACTGTTTGTGTAAAAAAAGTGTTTTAATTGTTTTAACAAGAATGAGTGCTATATTTGTAAAGGGAATGAATCATAATTAGAAACTTAATTACTTTTTGATTCCATCTTCCCAGACTTTACTTTAGTGGTTAACCATCTTATCATGAAGTTACCCAGGTTCTATATTTCAAACCCCAGGGGGTTGGACTAGATGATCTCATGATGTCCTTTCCAACCCTCTGATTCTATTCTATTCTAACTGGATAGTGTTCAGTATTCTTTTATAATTATTGCAACCAGCATATCTGCCATATAATTTGAAGAGGAAAACATACAGAACCAGACTGATGAATGTACAATTAAGGCAAACATAGGTACAGATGCAGTTATCTGATGAGTGAAATAAGGAAAAAACGTTTTTTAATGAAAAAAGAAAATTAATGTATAAAGTTGAGGGAACTTCAGAATATTCTACTGACTCAAACTTTTCACATGTTCTGCTATTCTTAAACAATAAATAAGTCTAAAAAGATAAAATAAAACATTACTTTTTCCAAGTGACCTCAAATTAAACTATAATAGGTCAGGTACCTTACTAGGTAGGTTTGTCAATAAGCTAAGAGCTTTTATAGAAGTGGTTTTAGTGATTCAGTAGGTGGCACTCCTCTGAATGAGTACTGACTGAACCACTGGCACTTCTCAAATATTCTGCAGTGCTGCTGCACACTTAAACAGCTCACAGTTCTAAAATGGTACGCGATGCTTTGAAATGAAATACATGGTAAACACATATGAAATATGTGTTTACCATATGTGAAATGAAATATATGGTAAACACAGACATACTGACCGAATATTTTTCAGTTATCAGTGCATAAGGACAATACGTTGCCCGGTGAAACTGAAAACAGAATCCAGCCTGTCAAATTTTGTTGTACAAAAATACATAAAATTACATTTATAACCTAATCACAGATATCACATTTTTGGCTGTATCTCCATGGTCTGTATATTTTGATGTTATCTCTGAATTTGAGAGCCTACATAAAGAATTATCAATGATATAATTCAGACCAAGAGCTGAACAGAAGAACGAAAAAATTATATATTTATATGGAAAATGAGAACACTCACAGTTTAATTAACAAGGATTTTTTTTTAAAAAAAAGTCTTCATGCTTCAGAACATAACCTTACCTCTAGCTGAGCATGTTGAGGGGAAAAGTTTCCTGTGCAGCTTATTTCACAACTTTCTGTTGTGGGTTGTTTTTCTTGCACATTATTCTAAAACATCGGGTACTGGCAATCATGACAGCATAGCGAACTACAAAAGATCACTGGTTCAATTCTGTTTCTCATCATGACTCTCTTTTCTGTGCTCAAACAGCCCCAAGTCTCACTCTGATTCTAATGTAAATTTTCACAAAGAAATTGCACCAAATTAACTAAATCAGTTTCAAAATAACTGCATTGTTTCCTACTCAATTCCAGGGCCAAAAATGGTTTCCTTCTTAATTCAGTCTTCCATTCCTGTTTCTAGGCCACTGTCACTCTGTTCTTATGGGTAATCCCCTTTGCTTTGGTTTCTTCTATACCAAAAGTTCTATACCAAAAGTTCCTGGTCTTCTCCTATTCTATTTCAAGTCCCCTTATCCCAGACATTACCTATATTTCAATTGACTTAAGAGCCTTTCTGCTTGGTTTTTCACAATATCACCATTATCCCATACTTCAGATGATACAATTCTTCTCAGTACTAACTGTATGTCTTCACTTACTGTGGAAAATTTGATGTTAATGGATCAATTCATCGGGACTGATTGAGTGGAAATAAAGACTGCTCAACTGATCCAGAAATCAACTGATCAATCCACTCCCAGAAAAAGAGTAACACTGCGTTGACAGGAAGGCATTTCCCACTGAAGTAGGGTAGTGAGAACACTGTGCTACTTAGAATTTAGGAAGTTGCCAGGAGATAAGCAAGTTACATAAAGTAGCTACATAAAGTAGCTTGAGTATCTCCTGTTGACTGCCACCAAATTTCACAGTAAGTGTAGACAGGCCTAAGTATTTCTGGGTCAAAACATGTTGGCAATACTGGCCCTACTAGAAATGTAAAGCAGCTATTCTATTGCATATGTTCACGTGCTGTCAAAGACCTTAATTCTCCTCACAAAGTAAAACAGATCCTCCCATCCTCTTAAATGCTTAAGTAAGGAGGTCTCACTATAGTCTCCACAGGCATATTTACTGTGCTAGGATATGATACTGTAAAAGAACTTCAGTGGGCCCATATTTGTGCCTATGGAAATCCCTTTGCAGGATGAAGGACTTGGAGCTGAGTGGGAATATCAAATCAGCTTCTATACATATATTTAAAAATCTTTTTAATATAGAATGTATGCATTCTTTGTGATTGATTTAGGAATACTCTTTATCAAAGACCTACTCTACTGGCATACTATTTAGGAGTTTCAGTAAAGTTCATGAAATTTATGATTTTTTTTTTACTGTGTTCATCAACAGTTAATTGATTTTGGACAATTACACCAATTTACAAAAATAGACCAGTGGCATGTAAAATGGATATTATCTTTAGAAATGGACTATTTTGGGCAAGCACGCAGAAAGATTTGCCTTCTAAGACCTATTTTATGACATTATTTGGTAATTTGTAAATCATGCTTACCACTGTTCAAGGAATCTACTGAAAATAAGCCCATTTTTAAATCTTTATGATAATGATGCCATAGATAGCATTTAAAAGCCACATTTCTTATGGCTTATAATTTTCTCCAACAAAGCACTTTTGGGGCTGAAAGAGCTCTTTTTAAGACTCAATTCAAAGATTAATGGGAGCTGGGGGGGGAGGGGGAGTGACGTTTGTTAAGATTCCATTCAGCAGTTTGAAATGCCAGAGTTTGGAAAGACAAGTAAAGTTGAATGTTTTTTGCAGTCCTACTCTAAAGCTGGCTACTTTTGAGAACTTCAATTTTTCTATAGATTTAAACCCCAGTGCTGCAATCTGATCCATGTGGGCAGCCCCCCATACTCAAGCAGAGCCCACATGACTGCACATAAGAGATGTGGCTGATCAGAGTGTGGAATCATGACTTTAGTTTACAACCACAATATGGACTATTTATTGGCATCTTAGGCCCAATCTACACTATCAGGAAAAGTCAGCAGCAGTCGACAGGAATCACAAGAGTGATGCAGGGTAACCTGCGTAACTCTCATCGATTTGCTAACTCTCCTTCAGTGTGGTGTCTTCATTCACTGCACTGCCCCACACCACTTGAGAGGGTTGTTTTACCAAGTTGATATCTGCATCTTAACTGACTTCTAAGGCAATTTGGAAAGATCAGTTTAACTGTGTTGACTTTTCTACTGTCAGTGTAGACATGGCCTTACTCAATACTAGGAAAAGGAACAGGAAGCTGCTTAGTGTTTAAATGCAGTGCTCAAGGAGTTCTGTTACTGTAGACAACCCGGTAAATCTCTGCCTCCCCACAAGCCAACGTTTTCTTCCACAAAGTTACTGAAACACAGAAGTATGTGGAGGGGGGCAAGAAGGAGCACCCTCTCCCCCCATAGGTGGGGAAGCAGAATTCCTTCAGGGCTGGGGTGGGAGACGACATTTCCCGTGGAACTTATGCCACTTGGGGATAGCCAGTTCCTCTGGTCATACTGGCCAAAACAGCACTAAGAAATTGCATAGAATATATTTGTTTGATAGGATTTAGTAGCACCTTTATATTGCCTTTAAAAAAAGTAATTAAATGCAACAGTATAGATATAACTGATTAAAAGATGCCTGATCATTAGATTTGGGTGAAAAAAATTTTAAAAAGTCCACAGAATTGTTTTTGCCATTTCTCATTGAAATTTCTAAAATTTCTGACTAAGTATATTTACTGTGTAGACTTTGAACATACATTCAGGAAGTTCAAATTCATAACTCTCAGAGCAACAGTTAGCTGAGTACATTGCATGATCCATACACATAAACATATATAACTAGACGCCAAAAGAAGAAAAGAAGAAAATTTTACCCTGATTTCCAAGAAGAAAAATCCCTGATAGCAAAACTTTAAGGCTTGATCTAAAGCCCACTGATGTCAATTAAAGTCTATTTATTGATGTCAATGGGTTTTGGATCAGATCCTAATATGCTGTTGAACAGTCTTTCCAAAGAAAGGTTGGAAATTACATTGTCTGGCACATTTAACATTAAACTAGTTAAACATTAATAGAGGTCCATTAGAGACTATCTGCTAGGAAGGAGGCAGGCTGGATGACTTAAGATGCATTTCTCCATCTGTCTTTTCTATGAATTTATGATTTATTATTATTACTACTGCTATTACAATGGTCAATGAGCTAAGTCTTCCCAGAATCACTGAATGATTTCCTTATATTATTATTATCCATGTCTGAAACGAAGAAGCCACATTTCAGACTCTCTGGAGCACATCAAATATTAACCCCACAAATAGCTGGTATTAAGTTTTCTCAGCTGTATTTCTTTAGATTGCTAGTTCCACAGGGCAAGGACTTTGATTTGCTTGTGAAGTGCAATGCAAACCCAGGATATTACAGAGACAATTGTCTGAAATAAGCTACTTAATGCACAATCATATAGGTAGGCTGCTAACTATGTTTCCGTTTGACAGGAAAGGTGACAACAAATATGTTCATGGCACACTCAGAAGCTTTGTTGGAGACCTCCTTGGGCTAAAAATCAATCCAATAGGCTAGAAGGGAAAGAAACGCAGCAACCGTCTACTCGTCTGCATATCCATGGTAATATGTATGTCTCGTCTTTCTGCTCACCTGCTCAATAAGCTGTCATAAAAAATCCGCAATAAATGTGGAAAAGAATTTTTCTTTGGGATGGAATAGCAAAATTAATTACCCTAAGTGCCTTCACAGGCCAATATTTTCTTTACTACAGTATACCTATAAATCCAGAACAATCATTTCTGCCATGCTTTTAAAGTGAATAGGCATGATTTCTGACAAACACTTCAGAAAGTAATTTTTATTTTTTCATCCCACAAAAAAGTCCATTTAAGATGGTATTGGGTCACATTGTGATGTATTATACACAACTGATACTATTATATTTATACTCAACACTCAACTGATACTAATAACACAACTGAAGGAAATGTTCAGCTATGATTGTTCATCTTTAAAAAAAGCAGTTATGTTATCATTTTGCATCAGCCTAGAAAATCAATCATTCAAAGGAAGAGAAAATACTTGATACGGATATTGACACTGAACATATCTTAACTGTAGAGCTCAGATTGCCAAAAGAAATCTCTTATTTCTATTTTGCACTTAATGTAAACACAATGATGCACCTCAATCTTAGGTTTTATAAATGTGATACCAGACAGATGGTGCTGAAGATCAACTTCAGAGATTGCTGACACATGAGCAATATTCTGAGGATATAGCGTATTCTGCTGTTGTTTGTGTTAAGTGGAATAAAAAGAACCAATATTAATAAAATAATGATAAGTGGGTTTTCTTATTGAAATGAATTGAAATACTTAGCCCTCATCTAGCCTTCTTGCAGAATGCTATTGGTGCTCAGGTAGGCTTCACAACTTTTGGAAGGATCAAAGTAATGCTTTTATTTTTCCCTACATGTCTGTTCCTTCAGAGGATCACATTCATACCCAATATGTAGAAGTTGTGATCATATCTATTATTTGCTAGTCATTCCCTGGTTAAAGTTATAAATGTTTGATCCAGTACTGCTGAAGAGAGCTGGAACCAGAGCAGCCAGATAGGAACATGGGTAATCATTTCCATAATTGTACTGACACTGTACCTTTTAGTAGCTATATTTGCTAAGATAGAATAGGGACAGGACAATACGAATAAATAAAGAATTGCATCAGAGAGGAACATCTTAGTGATTGCTAGATTTAAGAAAATTCTGTTGGCAACTGGTTGGATCAAAATGGCATCTGTAACAGGGCAGTTGCTCTGCTATGGCACATGCAAGTTTAAAAGGGCATGTGTGTGTGTGCAGCAGCCAGTAAGGGAGGGGATGCCAGTATAAAAGTAGGGCAGCAGAGCTAGCTAGGGCAGTCTGCAGTGGGAGCTGCTAGGGAAAGGTACTCTGCCTAGGAGAATGGCTGAGGGAGTCAGCACTCTGGAGAGCTCTGAGTAGGGGCAGGCCTTGGAGCTGATCTGGGCTGGAGATCCCAAGGAAGTGGACAGCAGCAGTGGCTGGAGCAGCCATCTGGGGCAAGAAAGCCAATGAGTGCACAGCAGCTGGACTCCACTGGTGAGACTGTGTGTGGCTGGGACTGTGGGGCAGTGGCCCAGGGAGCCAATGTAGTTTCCAGTTGAGAGACTGGAGGGAGGTGGAGGCCTCAGTGGAGGCACATAGGGTCCCTGGGCTGGAGAAGTGGGTGGGCCCAGACCCCTCTCTGCTCCCCCAGCATTCCTGGAGTGGCAAGGATGCCCAGGGTGGCACAGCCTCATGGGCCACTGGCTGTTTTAGTGGACAGAATCAGGGTGAGCTGTGGCCATAGGCTGTTTTAGTGGCCAGAACCCTGGAAGGGGTGGACTATAGGGCTTAGCCAGAGGGCTAAGGTCCCAGAACTGGATCTGAGACAAGAGTCAGCATGTTAAGAGGTGGAGCACAGACCACCTAGAGGGAGCCACTTGTGCTAAATTCCCCAGAAACACCACCAGAAGGCACCCCCATGTGGGTTGAGTGCTGCAACTCGCTTACAGCATCATAACCAGAGTAATCCATGTCTTTGTGAACTCCACATTCCTCTATCTGAAACTAACTTTGAAGAAAATCCAAAATTGACAGCTATTGCTGGGTGAGGCACTTTTCCTGCATATAGGTTATAAATGCAATGAACACTTACATTACATAAAGAGTAAACAAACAAAAAGTCCTGTGGCGCTTTAACACATTTATTTGGATATAAGCTTTTGTAGGCTAGAATCCACTTCACCAGATGCATGAAGTGGAAACTTCAGTTTATTAGGTTATATATCCACATGTATACACACAGAAACATGTGTGTATATATACTTAACATAGTGAAGTTTCCACTTCATGAATCTGATGGAGTGGGTGCTAGCCCATGAAACTTACATGTACACATGTGTATGTATATATATCTAACAATTTTTTTAAGGTAGCTAAGCAAGACCTGGAGAAGTTCTCAGCTTGACAATGAATGGGTCACATTTGCAGAGCTGTGTGCAGAGAGTAAAGAAGTCAATTAGTGAATGAGGGCGTTAGGAAACTCGTAGCTGGTGTCTCTGGTAGTAGTGACAGTAGCTAGGTGATGATTTGGTATAAGCTAGATTGAAGGAGCAGAGATTGGAACAGGGAAAGAACAGCAAGGAGACACATAATATTAAGAGGAATAAATACTGTTGTCTCTCACCTTAACCTTTTCTGTAAACCATTATAAATTTTCATTCTAAAAGGGAGAGGGAGCTGAAGAAGAAAAAGGGTACCCTTTATTTCTTTCTTCTCCCACCAGCCCTTCCTTATTCCACTGACAAATGGCTCCTTGGCTATGTCTTCACCTAAAATCTTACTTCAAACTAAAAAACCATGCTTAGTTCAAACTAACTGCTAGTTGGAACTTATTTAGTTCAAACTAGAATATCTCCATTGGGCTAGTTCCAACTAGAAATGTGAATTAGTTCGAACTAAGCAAGCTAACTAGTTTGAACTAAGCTTTTTAGTTCAAACTAGGCAAAGCCGAGCGTAGACAGTTCAAATTAGTTCAGACGTTTGCTTGGTCCGAACTAATTTGCTAGTGTAAACATAGCCCTTGAGACCTATCCAATTGGTGTCCTAGCTTCCCATTTTGAAAATTGGATCAACTTAAAATGGATGATAGAGGCTAAGCTGTGAGGTGGGAGATTGTTACCTGCAGCCTTATCACTTATTTTGGGTGCCACTATTACTGCCCATTGGGTACAATGTATGGCATAAATAAAATTCAGCTTGAACAGATTTCATCTGTGTTGTACTCATCAGGCCAGATCCTGGCCCATCTGCACAACTCGAATACAAATGATGGCCAACATATTAAATAAGTACTGTTGGACTGGCCTTCTCCAGATTATCTGAGCCCAGTAGCCTTAATCCAACACTCATGTGGCTGGGACCAGCAAAACGTGGGTGTGCATTTGTAAAAAATTAGGGAAAATAGTGAGAACTAAGATTTTTTCTAAGCAAGAATTCTGAAACATTCTCATGAACAGAGATCAAAGGGTTATCCTTTCTGTCTTCACTTCAGCATAATATTATGTGATTACAAAGAGACTGAATAAAGTATAATTTTAATTTGAAAAATGATACAAGCAAGTAAAGAATATATCAAGTGATGATAACCAAAGAATTCCTTTAAGTACACTACTTCATCTAATTTTGAAATGTGTTTTTAATATTTAATAGCTCACCTGATACGATAAGATACAGAACCAACAAATTAGTCTTTTGTGCAATATCACAAGTGCCTTTCTAAAGTCCAGTTATGTCAGTTATTTTCCCTGCAATTATTTTGGGTTGTCACTTCCTCAGTAGGCCATACACTTTACACATAATTTCCTTTTTGAAAATCTATGCTGAACATTTAAATCATAAAAGAACTACTCACACAAAGATAACTCATATGAGTAAGCATTACAAGATCAGGCCTTTATCACATCAGTATGATCTGAAATTACAGTAATTATAATTTTTTTTCTTCTTAAAAGGACAATCATTTATGAAAATGGCCTAAAATTTGTTTCTTAAAAAAAGATGTTTATACCAGGTAACAGACCTTGGGGAGTGGGAGAAAGGGAATAATTTTAGCTACTACTCTTTTATAAGTTAATTTTAAGTGCCGACTGTTTTCTCCCTTTTTACTTGATATTGCCTTTCAAATTTCTACCCTTCATCCAATTTAAAATTTAAATGTATACACCAAATTAAAATGCATAGTAATAGGATCAAAAAATGGGTCACCATGGCTAAACAACAAAGTAAAAGCAGCAGTTAGAGGCAAAAAGGCATCCTTGAAAAAGTGGAAGTTAAATCCTACTGAGAAAAATAAAAAGGAATACAAACCGTGACAAAGTAAAGCGTAAAAATCTAATTAGGAAGGCAAAACAAATTTGAAGAACAACTAGCCAAAGACTCAGAAGTAATAGCAACCATGTTTAAAGTATGTGAAAAGTAGGAAGTCTGCTCAAGGGGCAATGGAGCCAATGAGCAACCAAGATGCTGAAGGAGCACTTAAGGAAAATGAGGTTACTGTGGAGAAACTAAATGAATTCTTTGTATCTGGCTTCATGGCTGAGGATGTGAGGGAGATTCCCAAACATGAACCATTCTCTTCAGGTGACAAAATTAAGGAACTGTCCCAGACTGAGATGTCATTATTGGAGTTTTTGGAATAAACTGATAAAATTAACAGTAATAAGTCATCAGAGCTGGATTGCATTCACCCTAGAGTTCTGAAGGAATCCATATATGAAGTTTCAGAACTATCAACTCTGGTATGTAACCTACCATTTAAATCAGCTTCTGTACCACATAACTGCAGAACAGCCAGTATGATGCCAATTTTAAAGAAGGCTCCAGAGGTGATCCCAGCAATTATAAACTGGTAAGACTAACTTAAGTATGAAGCACAATGGTTGAAAACAATGAAATGATCTCACAATATGGCTATGTCTACACTTGCAAAATTAATTCAAAGTAGTTAATTCAAAATAACTACTTCAAAGTTATTATTTCGAGTTAGCATTACTTCAAAGTTATTATTTTGAACTAGGAGTCCAGTGAAGACTTGCTAATTTGAAATAAAGTGGGCTTTAGTAATTCGAAGTAGAGTCTTCACCACATTCTTTAATTCAAAATAAAGGAATGCAGGCAAAAGAATAGTGAAATTAGTTTGAAGTAAACCTATTCTGTGGCTTAAAATGGCTTAATTCGAACTAATAACTTTGAAGTAAGCGATACTTTGAAGTCAAAGGAGGTTTTATTATATCAAATTAGCAGTTCCTTATTTCAAATTAAGTAACCACTTCCTTGGCGAGGGAATAATTTATTTTAAACTAAGCCTCCTGAATTCAAAATAACTTGTAAGCATAAACATAGCCATAGGGAAGATGATTTGCTGGGGTAGACTCAACATGACTTTTGTAAAGGAAAGCCATGATTCACTATTCTACTAGAATTTTTTGTGGAGGTCAGTAATCAAGGGTGGCAAGGGCCAAATATAATCCAGCTGATATATTATACTTAGATTTTCAGAAAGCCTTGGCAAGGTCCCTTACGGAAGGCTCTTTAAGGAAAGTAAGCGGATATGGGATAAGAGGGAAGTTCTTCTCCTGGATCCTCTTTTAACCTCTAGTGTAGAAATAAATTGTCAGTTTTCAGAATGGAGACAATTAAATAGTGGTATTCTCCAGGGGGTCTGTCCTGGAACCAGTACTGTTCAACATATTCGTAAATGACCCAAAATAATCAACATTATTCATAAATGATCTGAAAAAACAAGAGGCAAAATTTGCAGCTCATATAAAAATACTCAAGGTAGTTAGGTTTAAAGCAGATGGTGAAGAGTTACAGAAGCATCTCACAAAACCGGGTTTCTGGGACACAAATGGCAAATGAAATTCAATGTTGAGAAAATCAGTGTTGATAAATGCAAAGTACTATACATCAGAAACCATAAACCAAACTGTACAAATAAATCTTGGGGTCAAAATTAACTGTCTATAGAGGTCTATAAAATCATGACTGGTGTAAAGAAAGTAATAAGGAAGTGTTAATTTCCAAAGGGGCAGCCATGTTAGTCTACTCCTGCAAAATCAGAAGGCGTTCTTTGGCACTTTTAGGCTGTGTTCACACAGCCTCCTTATTTCGAAACAACAGAGGTTGTTTCGAAATAAGGTTTCAGCTGTTCACATGATGCACAGTTGTTTTGAAACAAGGGGAAGCCCTTGTTTCGAAACAACTGTGTTGTTTCGAAACAAGTTAAACCCCATGTGGGGTCGAAACAACGTTGTTTCGAAACGACTTGTTTCGAAACAACGCTGTGCGAACACGTTGTTTCGAAACAACGGTTCTTTCAAAACAACTGCCGGACCTTCCTCCCAGGGTGCCCAGCACCCTGGGGAACAGGAAGTTCCAGTCTGGGCGTGCCTGTCAGCCAGCGTGCACACTGCCTGACAGGCACATGGCGACCCAGGCAGGCTCCTCTGCTGGGGGGCGCCGCAGGGCCCCAGTGTGGACAAGGGAAGACACCCTGTGCCTCCTGGGGGTCTGGCAGCGGCCAGACATCATGTCCCGGTACCGGGCATCACACCGGAACCGGGACATATACGCGGCCATCGCCGCGGAGATGTCCGCCGCTGGCCACCCCAGGACCCTCAAGCAGGTCCGGAACAAAATAAAAGGTCTCCGGCAAGACCACTCTCAGACCCGGGAGGCCCGGGAGCTCCAGGGGGCAGGGAGCAACATCACCTGCCCCTACTTCGATGAGCTCCACGCCTTCCTGGGTCCAGAGCCCAGCGGCCACCCCGCTGAGTCTCTGGACTCAGGAGGGCATCCGAGCCCCTCATCGGGCCCTGAGGCCCAGGGCTCAGATGTGTCCATCGGGGGGCCTCCGGCCGCGCCACCACCATCCGTGGCAGAGGCCACTGCCAGCAGCCCGGAGCTGTTCGCCAGGCCCGAGCCGGAGACCAGCGGGGAGGACCAGGGGCCGACCACCGCCCCAGGGTCGGACACGGAGCCCGGGACATCACGCCGGACAGCCGGATCCCCTGTTAGTAAGTACCCCCCCCACCGAGGCACACAGGGCTGGGCCTGTCCAGCAGGCCCCAGGCAGCGAGGGGGCCAGGGCTGGGTACCAGGGCAGGTAGGGCACAGGATTGGTGGGTGCAAAGGCATCCCCGTGGTCACAGGGCCCATGGGGACGGGTGGCACCGGGCGCACAGGGGCCTGTGCGCCTGGGGGCAGTGGACAGGGCCTGGCTGGCAGAGATGTGACCGCATCCCGGGTGGGGTGGGCAGCATGCAGGCCACACCGCTGGCAGGTAGCTGTGGGAGGACCCCCTAGGACAAGGTGTGACCCAGCCCAGCCCACCCCTGTGGGCACGACCGGCATGTGTGCCCCCCAGGGAACGGTCCCCAGGTGGCAGGCAGGAGGAGGACACGGTCCCCTTCGTGCCGTCCTGTGCCCCTGTCCAGACCCTGAGTCCCAGTCCGGCAGGCTGTGTAAGCTACAGGGGTTTGCCAGGCATCGGACCGGAGGGGTGGAAGGGGCCTGCACTGCCATAGACTACTCATCTGTACAGGCAGGTGGTCCAGGGCCCCCGGGCCCCGACGACTACCCCAGCCAGACAGCATCACCGCCCAGTGTCCCCCAATGTCCCCTGCCGGGTACCGCCCTGGCCTCATCCCCGGGCCTTGGGGACTGGGAACCCCACCTCTGGGCACTCCCCCATGGGATCCCGGGGCCCTCTGGCAGTCAGGGCAGGGGTGTGTGCAGCAGACAGGCGTGAACAGACAGGGCCAACAGGCGGCAGGGGCTGACTGTGTCTTGTGCTTCCCTCCGGCAGGTCGCAGGTCCGTCCGCCCGTCGCCAGATGCCACCACCACCGGCAGCCGGACGCCCGGGAGCTCGGGCACGCCAGCGGCGGAGGAGGGCCCCACGGACCTGCCTGGAGCTCCTCGAAGCCCTGGAGGACCTGGGTGAAAGGATGGAGGCCTCCACCCAGGCCTGGCGACTGGAGCAGCGCCAGCGCCTGGACCAGCTGCTTGCGGTGGAGTCCGATCTGGCCACCGCCCTAGGTCGCCTTGCCGACCAGCTGCCAGCTGCCATCCGGGAGCTTGCCCAGCGGCTGCCACCACCACAGCCCACAGGGAGCCCACCGCCCGGACCTCCCCAGAGGCGACGCCGGAGGGACGGCGGCCGTGGGCGCAGCCGGGGTGCGCCACCCCCCCCCCGAGCCCCCCCCAGGTCTTGCCTGACTTCCCCCTTTCCCCTGGACTTTCACATCCCCTTCCCCTCCCAAGTTGCTGCCCCCCTCCTTGACACCCCCAGAACCCCCTTCCCCTCCCAAGTTGCTGCCCCCCCGACACCCCCAGAACCCCCTTCCCCTCCCAAGTTGCTGCCCCCCAACACCCCCAGAACCCCCTTCCCCTCCCAAGTTGCTGCCCCCTCCCTGACACCCCCAGAACCCCCTTCCCCCCACCCTGACACCCATTGTAAATAAACCCCTGTTGCACTGTCTTTTTGCGTGTCAGTCTTTTTATTGGGGTTGGTGAACAGTGCGGGTGGACGGGTGGGGGCTGGCCATGGGTGGTCAGGGGAGCGGGTGGTGCAGGGCAGGGCGGGCCTGACCCTCACAGGTCCCCCTCTATGAATGCGACCCGAAGGGCATCGCGCACAGTGAGGGCCCGTTGGGAGGGCTGTTCCCTTGTGGGCATGGGTCCAGGCTCCCTGAGGTCTGCGGCGAGGTGTTCGGCCTCGGCCTCCCACACTGGCTGGATGGGCTCCCCCCGCAAGTCACAGTAATTGTTGAGGACCACACATGCCCCGATGATGTGAGGCAGGGCCCTCTCCGCAAGGTGGAGCCGGGTGAGTAGGCACTGCCAGCGGGCCTTCAGGCGGCCAAATGCCCGCTCCACAACCTGGTGGCAGCCGGTCAGGCGTCGGTTGAAAAGCTGCTGGCTCGGGTCCAGGGGCCCTGCGTATGGCCGCATGAGCCAGGGCCGTAAGGGGTAGGCCGCGTCGGCCACGACGAGGACGGGCACCACAACGCCCCTGAGGTGGATGTCGTGCCGAGGGAAGAAGGTGCCTGCCTCCATGTCCCGGTGGAGGGAAGAGTTCCGGAGCACCCGGGCATCGTGGGCCCTCCCTGGCCATCCGACGTAGATGTTCTGAAAGCGGCCCCGGTGGTCAACGAGGGCCTGAAGGAGCATGGAGTGGTACCCTCGCCGGTTGCGGTACTCCGCTGCCCTGTGCTCCAGGGCCCTCACAGGGATGTGGGTGGCATCAAGGACCCCCGCGCAGTTGGGGAAGCTGAGGGCAGCCATCCCGGGGATGATGTCCTGGAGCTGTCCTGCGCCCACCAGGCGCTGCATCAGGACCCGGTTGATCGCCCTGGCGACCTCACGCAGGATGGCACAGATTGTGGATCGGTCGACTCCGAAGAGGTGTGCCACTGCCCAGTGGGACTCCGGAGTGGCCATCTTCCATAGGGCGATGGCCACTCTTTTGTCCACCGGGATGGCACGCCTCATCGGGGTTTCCCTGAGGTGCAGGTACGGGGCGAGCTCCGTGACCAGGGCAGTGAAGCTGGCCCTGGTCATGCGGAGGTTGTGTCACCAGTCCTCGTCACCCCAGGTGCGCAGGGTGACCTGCTCCCACCAGTCTGGGCTGGTTTCCCGAACCCAGAGCTGGCAGGGCACAGGGGAGGGCAGGGGCATGAGGTCTGCCCTGAGTATGAGGTAGATGAGGGCCTGGTGTGGGGGCTGGGAGCCCTCTGCGTCCACAAACAGGGTGTCCCGCATGTGCAGGACACTCTGCGGGCGGGCGGGCAGGGGGTCCGTGGGTGGCACGGCGCCATCTGGGCTGCCGGGCACTGTCCATGGCTTGCAGTGTGCTGCTCACCTGGGTGGACAGGGAAGTGAGGTCAGGGCCGGCTTTTAAGGGATTGGCTAGCAACATGGCCGCCGACATGGCCCAGTGGGGCGGCCATGTTGCCACACCTCCCATGGTGCCCTGCCCCTGGGGCGAAATAGCATGCCCACTGTGTGGACATGTTATTTCGATTCCCGCTTTTTTTCTTATTTCGAATTAACATTTTGTTAATTCGAAATAAGTTGTTTCGAAATAAGTGTTATTTCGATATACGGTTGTTGCGAAACAACCATATCGAAATAACTGGCTGTGTGAGACCACAGCCTTAAAGACTAACAAATGCATTTATCACAAACTTTTTGTGTAATTGCACTTTGTCAGATGCATGAAGTGGGATTACACCCACAAAAAGCTTATGCAATAAATAAATGTTAGTATTTAAAGGAAGTGTTGTTTAGTTCTCATAACATAAGAACTAGGAGTCACCAAATTAAATTTATAGGCAGCGGGTTTAAAACAAACAAAAGGAAGTATTTCTTCATCCCATGCTCAAACTGTGCAACTCATTGCCAGAGGGTGCTGTGAACATCAAGACTATAATGGGGTTCAAAAAAGAACTAAAAAAGTTCATGGAGGATTGGTCCATCAATGGCTATTAGCCAGGATGGGCAAGGATGCAAAATCATGCACCGCTATGTCTCTCGCCTCTGTTTGCCAGAAGCTGGAAACAGGCGACAGGGGATGGATCACTTGCTGATTCCCTATTCTGTTCATTCCCTCTGAAGTACCTGGCATGGACTATTTCCAAAAGACTAGATACTGAGCTAAATGGACCATGGATATGACCAGTATAGATGTTCTTATTCCTGTTCTTGATGTTTGTGAATCCTTACTTTAACTGAAACACAGGTAAGAGGCTCTCTCTTCAACACTGCCTTCTCCCTTGTCTGCCTATTATGGGAAAACAACACCAGAAGCGTTAAGCATCTCCCAGTTGTGTTTTCCAATAGGAAATGGAAGTACAAGAAACAGATTATTGGGTCATAGGAACTGCATTGTGGGATTTATGATGACAGAAGGTCTTTGAAATTCAAATGTAGCCATTTCACTTTTAAATGGTGCCACAGATGTCATTCTCCCAAAACTCCCTGCAGCCCAACCAGCTGCTTTACTTTTATTTTAAAATGAAATGATAAAAACTCAGCTGGAAGCCAGCGGTGTAGCCCCCAACCTGAATGTTTTCTATATCAAGTAAAAAGAGGGAATGCTGCATTTGCAAATCTGACAGATTGGCTTCAGATGTTTTAAACTGCAATATTTTCCTTTAGATGCAGAATTCATAAGTCTACAGAACTCAGTCACTTGCCTCCTGCTATATTCTCAGATGCTCTGTGATTTAGTTATGCTTTGCACTAGAGCAGTCAGCTAAACTGCCAGTTACATATTTGCAGCTGCTAAAGAGACAAGGTTGGTAGAGGGAACACAAAATCCAGCTAAGGAGTGAGAGAGATCTTAAGCTTCCAAAAGCATCAGTGACACATTAGTATTCAACAGTGGTGGGAAGCAGATTCTGATTACCAAATGAGAGACTGGAACAGTCAAGAAAAGGAAGCTGAACAAGTGGATGAGAGTGGAAGAGAAGGGGACAGATAAAATGTAATGGCTGACAGGACCAAAAAAACTACATAAAAATAGAGCCGAAAAAGAAACAAATCAATTAAATTATGACTTGGGTATAAACCGCATTTGTTGTTTTATCACATGTTGACATATTTAAAGATATAAAGGCGCCACAAGACTTGTTTGTTTTTACTGAACTGGAGTGACACGGCTATCCCCTTTGGACCAGACCTATTCAAGTGTGTCATGCATACTTATGAATGATTTGAGATGCATCTAGTTAAATAAAAAAATTATGTGACTCAAATTTATATGACTGATTAAGCCATCAAGACCCATCATTTCAAATCATATTCACGTAGGTGTCTAACACACCTTCTTGGGGGAGCACTTCTTCCTTCCCCCCTCACAGTTGCCTGGGTCACAGTATCATTCCCTTAACTTTTCCCTTATATTCTCCTTTTTAGTCACATTAGCTGTTTTCCCAGAACAGTCTTTTTTTTTCCCAAGACATTTTGTATCTATCAGGTAAGGTTTTTCTTCTCTCTTTTGCTATCTCCTATGATGGACTCGACTCCTGAAAGTCTTGCTATCTCTTTCACTGAGTTTTACTTGAACTACTTCTGACATTGTTAAACTTCTGCAATTTCCTTTTCCTACTAAACTTTAAATCTTTAAAATGCCAACACATGATGGCAGAATTTCAGAACACCATAATAGTTTCTGACAAGAAAGGTGACTGAGTTGACTGGCTTTGTCTTAACATTGCATTATGAAAGATTAGGGATAAGGCAAAGAACCAGCAGTGATTTTATGATACAATATATGCTTCATATAAGTAGTACTGAGAGCATACTGCAACACTGGTGTGTAAATTCTCTTCAAATAAAACTGCTATACATAGTATTTGTCTGCATCTGTCATATGATACTGCCAGTCATAATACTGGTAACAAATGAGTCACTGGAGTACCCATTCACAACTGCTTCTCATCCACATGCACAGAATTGGTTGTTTCATTGCATGCAGGGCTTCTTCTCCTCTGACACCTACTTGATGCAAACTGATTTCCAGACTGTTGCTGAATCATTCAGACAGCCTCACAACATCACTTGATTGTTGAAGCCTGGAAGGCTAGAAAATATTTCAAATTCTAACCCCCTACAGAGGTGCTTAATACAGATATAGAGGTTCATTTCTGACCACCTATCCCCTTTTCAATTCTTACACAGAACCAACTCTCGAGTGGGGATGTGACTGAGCAGATATAAATCGTAACAGATCTAGTAAATACTGCAGTGGAAATTGAATCTCTTTGATGCCTCTAGTAAATGGAACACACCAGAGCCTCGTTACCAAGCTCCAGCTCCATGAGGAAACACTTATAGAGTATGTGTGCATTGGAGGCTTAAGCTGACTTAACCAGCCTTAAGTTGACTTAAGCATAACTAGGGCTATACTGAGAATTTATTAAGTCAGCTTAAGCGCTTGCTTAAGTTGACTTGATAGCTCCTGCCCTGCAAGTCGACTTAGTCTTTTAAATAGACTTTACAGGGCAGGAAGCTCTGGAACCCACCCCTCAGGCGGGAGCCAGGAGCCAGCTCCTGCTGCATGAAGCAAGGGGCCCAGCGCCCTGTCTGGCTCTGAGCCCCTTGCCGCAGGTGGCAGGGGCCAGAAGGTGACTCCTGATGCCGCCGGCAAGCAGCACAGAGCTGGAGCCGGCCCCAAGCCCCCTGTCCCTTGTGGCAGGCGGCTGGGCAGCCTGGTGAGTTTCACAGGCTACTCCTGATCTCCCTCACTGTGCTGTCTCCTTGGTGGCAGAACGGCTGTGAAATTGACCAGCCGTAATTGAAATGTCACAGCCTGTGAAACTGACCAGGGTCGCTGGGCTCTGTCCCCTATGGCAGCGTCTCTGCCACCATGGAGAGAGCCCAGTGACCCAGACTGGTCAATTTCACAGGCTATTTCTCATCTCAGGAGTCGCCTGTGAAATTTACCAGGCTGACCGAGGCAAAAACTTTCTGCCACTGGGAAGACGCTCCAGTAATGGAGCCTGGTCAGTTTCACAGGTTACTTAGTAGCCTGTGAAACTGACCAGGCTGCCCAGCCACCTGCCGGCAGTGGCAACCACTTCAGGGCACGATCTGCCTTGAGCCCGTTGTTACAAGGGGTAGGGGGCTCAGGGCTGGCTATTGCCACAGCTTGAGGCAATGGGCTCAGAGCCAGATCAGGCTCCTAGCCCCTTGCTGCCAGCAGCAGGAGCCAGCTCCCAGCTTCCACCACCTGTGGCAAGAGGCTGCGAGCTGGATCCTGCTCCCAGTCACTTGCTGGCAGTGGCTGGGACCCAATCAGGACCCAGGGCAAGGCAGGGGGCAGGGCCCAGGCCCAAGTTATATCTATACTATGCCCAGTGGAGACATACCCTGAAGTCAACTTAACAAGACCTTGTTAAGTTGACTTCAAAGGGTCCCGCAATGTAGACATAGCCATAGAGAGCAAAACAGGATAGTGAGTTGCCCACTCCAGAACAGCAGTGTTCTCAAGTTTCATCACACTGGGACACAGAAGAGGTAATTTCTGCTATTTCTTCTTCATGCACTAGCATTTTTTCTCACTTCATATGCATTTATTATTCAATGTGAGACAAAGTATCTTTAAATATGGAGTAACTATCTTTATGTGAACAAGTTCCATAACTCTTACATAACTATTACATCTTTATTGGTTTGTGTTTTCATTCATCCTCCATTAAGATGATTAAAAATCTTACTTGCTATGGGTTCTCCATTTGCTAGCCAGCTAATCTGAGGTTTGGGGTTGCCATTAGCCCTGCAGATCAGGGTCCCATCCTCTCCAGGAGAAAGAACAAGGTTTCTGGGTGCTGTAATCCAGTATGGAGCAGCTTTGATAAGAGAAAGAAAAGCACAATAGTCAGTGGTCCAAGACTTCATTCAGAAGGTCACACAGCAACATAACTATAACTGGCAAATAAACAAACAGTGTGCATCTGAGTGTATAATTGCTGATTTTTATATGTGTAAATTGAATAATTTATTGGTAAAATCATGATTTGACTAGCTCAGGTCACAAGTGACACACGCTATTAAGCTTTTAAATAGATGGACAATAATTCATGAAGTATGCTTTGCTGTCTACATTGAAATTTTCAAGTAAATAAAATGTGATTCAGCTGCTTTGAAACCCTTCTGAAGACTGCAAAAGTTAAGAGACTCTGGTTTCTGTAAATGGATTAGTACAGTAGCCTTTCTAATAACTTTTGAGGTGTTTCTGATCCTGAGGATACTTGTAGAAGAGGAAAAGAGGGACTGATAATAACCTGAGGAAAAGAGAAGAGCAAGGGAATTGAGCAGGTGGAGGAGGAGAAACAGACTTCAGGTGAAAATCTGGCCCACTAAAGTCAACAGAAAAACTCCCACTTAAGTTTGTGGGATCTAAATTTCATCCTCGTTGGCTGACAAACACAGAAAGCCAAAAGAGACAAGAAATGATTTCCTTACAAGAAAAATAACTTCTAACCAGCAAAACCTTTGCAGTAACTATATGCAAACAAGGAGTCCTGTGCTACTTTTAAAGACTAACAAATTTATTTAATCACATGAGCTTTCATGGGAGAAAATTCCACTTTGTCAGGTGCTTTGAAGATGGTAAACTGAAGAAATGGGAGGAAAATAAATGCAGGGAAGTGTAAGTCATAGGCTCAGGTCATACTGTTATAGCAAATCAGAGCAGTTTAGATTCAAACAGAGGAGAATGGCATATGCTAAACAACTACTTTGATTTTCTGTCACAGTCTAAACTGATCCTATGACTTACACTTCTCTGCATTTGTTTTCCTCCCATTTTTTAAGTTTGCCATTTTCAAAGGACCTAACAAAGTGGGACTTTCTTCCATGAAAGCCCATGTGATAAATAAATTTGTTAATATTTAAAAGCGCCGCAGGACTCCATGTGTGTTTTGCTAAATTTGACTAACATGGCTACCCTCTTTGGAACTTATATGGAAACAGCATATCTGTCATATTTTGCATAAAAGTAAATAATGTATTTGGATTAGTGGAAACAGAATTTATTTTTTTATCTTTTAAACGAAAGTGAATCATACCCATAGACCACCTTGACCCTAGATAGCCTCACTATCAATAGTGTCTAGAGTTCTGTGTGAACACTAACAGGTTACCTAAGAGAAGTGACTGATTTGCCATGTCAGAAATAATTGGCTATTATCAGGTAGTTCATTTACTAACTCCCAGGCACAACTAAAATAACCAACACATTTGAAGTGCCTTTAATCCTAGTGCTATACAAGCAAAAGAAGGGGATATGAAAAAAGCAAAAGTAAAGATGGGAAGGGCAGGAAGGGGAAAAGAAGGAGAATGTGGATGGGTGACAGAAGAGGGTGAATAAAAGGGGGAAATAACCAGGAAGAGATAGAAAGGCAGAGATGAGAACAAGGAATAAGGGCATAACTCTACTAGAAAGTGTACAGTGTAAACTGTAAGCTCTCTCATGTAGCCACTCTTACTTAAGCACTGGTGTGGATAGCACTATGTTGATGAGCAAACTTCTCCTGCTGACATAGCTTCTGCCACTAACGGGAGCTGAAATAGTAATTTATTCACACCTTGGAGCAAAATAAGTTAATGTCAACAAAAGTTTACTGTAGTCCTAACCTAGCCAAAGGAAACAAGCAGCAAAGGAAATGAGGAAACAATCTCTTATGACATCGAAATTACCAGAGGTAACAGTTTGGTAATAATTGAATTCTTTCTAAAGGGCAGTTTTAATTTAGCACCAGATAGCTGGCTGGCAGAAAACCCACCACATTACTACAATGAGGCCATTGTAAAAATTAAAGACTGGATATAGTAAAGCCTGTTTTGTGGGAAACTTCATTTGATTTAATGACTATTTTACTCAGTTCATTTCAGTTATCATTCACCCTTGCAACTATGATTTACTGATATAATTTCCTGATAAAACTCATTACTATATACATAGCTATAGAACCTTCTATCAGGGTGGTGACATTGTTAAATTTGGGTTTATCTTAGCATTACCTTTGACTGTTACTGTAATGGTATGGTGAGTGGAACCTAAGGGATTTCTTGCTGTACATTTATATTTCCCAGAATCAGCTTCAGAAACATCTACGATCTTGAGGGTTTTCTTAAAATTCTCAAAAAATGTCTTGTTGACAGGCAGTTCTCCACCTTCTTTATTCCAACGGATAACTGGTGTGGGTCTAGAGAAACAAACAAGCAAGATTAAAAGGTCAGGGAAAAACCAGGGTCTGCAGCTTTTGGATTTGCTGCCTGAGAAGACCCATGACAGAAGCATAGAAATGTAGAGCTAGAAGGGACCTAGATATATTATTTAGTCTGACCCCTTGCTTGAAGAAAGGATCAAGTTAACCTAGTCACTCCCTGAAAGGAGTTTGTCCAACCTGTTCTTAAAAACCTCCACTGAGTGAGATGCTACAACCTTCCTTAGAAGCCTATTCCAGAGCTTAACTGTCCTCATAATGAGGAAGTTTTTTCTTAATATCTAACTTAAATCTCCCTTGCTACAGATTAAGGCCTTTGCTTCTTGTCCTAAGTTCAGGGACATGGACAGCAACTGATCACTGTTCTCCTTCAAACAGCCCTTAACATATTTGAAGACTATTCTCCAATAAAATCCCTCAATTCTTTTCAGAAGTTCTAATACGTAGTCAGTTATTCTCCACTGTGTAGTTTTGCTTTTGATTTTTTTTCTTTCCTAAAGTGAAGTACTTTGCTCTTGTCTTTACTAAATTTTATTTTCTTGATTTCAGATGAATTGTCCAATTATCAAGGTAATTTTTAATGCAGACCCCTCTTAGCTTGGTTTCATAAGTACATTCTCCAAGGCATTAATTAAAAACAGTACTGGATCCTGGAATGATGCCAGCATTCAATATGCCCTCCCAATTTCAGTGAACAGTTGATTATTTTTTGAGTACAGTCTTTCAAGTAGTTGTTCACCTACCTTATACTAATTTCATCTAGCCAACATTTCATTAGTTTGCTTATGAGATTGTCACGTGGGACTCTGCCAAAATTCTTACTAAAATCAAGATATATTATGTTTACTGCTTCCCTCCCATCCATAAGACCAGTAGCCCTTGTACAAAAGGAATTAAGTTAATTTGGCATTATTTGTTCTTCACAGATTCATGATGCTGACTCCTATTATCCTCTAGGTACTTACAAATTGACTGTTTAAAAATTTGCACCACTTTCTCACTGGAGATTGAAGTTAGGCCGACTTGTCTATAGTTTTCTGGGTCCTCTTGGTTCCCCTTTTTAAAGATAAGTATTGTTTGTCCATCTCCAGTCCTCTGGGACCTCATCTGGCCTCCTACACTTTTCCAAGGTAACATTCTCCAAGTTCTCAAGTTGTTTCAACTAGTTCTTAAAAACCCTAGGATGAACTGATCAGGTCCTGCCAAGTTGATGCACCTAATTTATCTAAATGCTGTTTAACCTATTCCTTTCCCTATTGTCGGTTGCATTTATTCTCCCATAGTATTAATTGTATTGATTATTGGGTTGCCATTCATCTTTTTAGTGAAGATTGAAGCAAAATAGGCATTAAACCTGTCCGCTTGTGACATCATCATTTGCTCTCCTTCCCTGCAAAGCAGAGGAACAATCCTTTCTTGCATCTTTTTCTTGTTCCAAATGTATTTAAAGAACCTCTTCTTATTGTCTTTTCTGTCCTTTGCTGGCTGTAACTTATTTTATTTTATTTTAAACTTAGATTTTCTGATTCTATCCCTACAGTCTTGTGCTATTCTTTCATAGTGCTCCTCTGCAATTCATCCGTATTTCCAACTTTTGGAGCATTCTTTTTGATATTCAGGCCATTAATGAGCTCCTGATTGAGCCACTATGGTTTCTCACTATTCTTCCTGTCTTTTCTCCACATCAGTATAGTTGGCAACTGTGTCTTTAATATTGTTTCCCTGAGAAACTGCCAGGTCTCACAGTAAGGGTTTCTCTCTAGATTCCGATGAAGGATGTATGATGGTCTGTGGGATACTGGTGGGATCTCTGCCAACTATGTCATGCAGCCCACTGTAAAAGCCAGAGGCAGGAATAGAATCTGGTCCTAAGGTTTTCCACTCAAGTGATTTGCCAGCTATTATTAGCAGAGGAAGATCAAGTCAGCAGGCTCTTACTTATTTCTGTAGTTTCTGAGACTTATTTTGAGGGAACGAAAGTACTGGTCTGATTCAGGCATGCTGTGGGAACAGGGCAATCAATTCCTCCCTATTCCACTACAGATGCATCTCAAATGTAGCCTGAAGCACCCATGTTACCTGCTCCCAGACCTCTCTTGTGAATAAACAATCAGTACTATTGAGTTTGTGTAGTGGTTTTGTGATGTCCAAAGTTTGGCCAACATTTATATCCTAAATATATTTTTAATCTATCAGTACCCAAATAAATTTATGAAGTTTTGAAAATAAACAACCCAGCTTTAATTTCTATCTGCCTGTCTTTGTTTATCTAAGACATCCATCATTACAAAATCTAGTATTATGCTATGAGCACTTCCTAAAACATTGATGTTCTTTCTGGAGATATTTCTCAGAATTTCAAAATTGATATTTAAAAGAACACATTGACTGAAAAAGCAACTCACAATCCTTCTGCAATGCACTCCAGTAAAAGTACGTTTCCTCGCAGTTCCACTTTATTACTTGTACTCCCAACTGGAGTTAAAAGAGTTGGTTGTCTCTCTGTCAATGGCTTAGCTGATTAAAAAAAATAAAATAATGAAAATAATCAGAAAGATCTACTTAAACAGTATTTCCCAACCCAATCAAAATCCATGAATGCTGACAGTAATACAGTTGGGTTTGAAAAGAGCAAATAAATTAATACTAAAATGCAGGCTCAGTTTCATGCATATGGACATTCCAGAATTTAGCACAGGAGCTTTTCTGTGTATTGTTCATTTAATTTAAAAATCTCTTTGTAAGACTTTGCACAGTTACAAAAAGTTAAGAGTTTGGCCCGTGCATTAAAATTCTATCTGGCCACAAGAAATGCTGTTATTTTGGACTCGCACATTAAAACAGCCACCCTGTTTGATTCTGTACTTGCTTAGACCATGATTCTGCAATCTGGTGGTAAGGTGAGGTTCATATACTTTACATCTCTGCAGATACCCACTCACTTCAATAGGGATCTGCATAGTTCCAGGGATCCCTCTACACGCATCATATTGCAGGAATTCTATTCACTATCTGTTCTGTACTTCAAGCAACACCACAAATAAAACACAGAACCCCCCCCCCCCGATCCAATTGTACTAAAAAACATAATGAGAATGACAAGATATGTTTCATTTTAAAATATGCTTTGCAGCATTTTCCAGTCCACAGAGAACTTTTTTCATAAACCTCAGTCATGTCTCCTCCCCTTCCACCATAATTTTAATTTGAATGTTTCTGCAAATGGGAACTGTATAATCAACTGCTTTCTATACAATAATTAAAAATTAAATAGCAAGGGCAATGGACAGTGATAAATCTAAACCCAAATCTATATATGGATTACTACATCTGCTTCCAAAACCTTTGGAACAGCTAGATTTAATTCAAAGCCTATTATGGTATTTCATAACATTAAAAATATTGATGGCTCATAATATCAGACTGGTTTCTGGAAATAAATTTTATAAAAATATGCCACTATTCTACTATAATAGCTTAAAATATAGCAGCACATTGTAGTGCTTTGAATCATTACAGAAGACTGCTGTAGTATTTTTTTTAATATGGGCAGCAATAAAAAAAATATGACTTGTTTACCAGGACATAGGTTTTCTTGCTAGATTAAGGCACAAAGAACACATTAAAATAATTCTAGGATGAACCTAGAACACCTCAAATGCTAGTATATGAAATGCATCTCTTCAGGGAGAAAAGAGACAGAGAACGGGGAACACAGAAAAAGGCCACAGTACAATAAACAATCTTTCCATTTCATACAATGCAAAAAACGAGTCAGGGCTAAGGAAAATCCTGGAAAATCAATTTCTGAAGCCTTGAGGCATGTGCTAATTGAATGGATTGATTCTAATCAAACTCAATATGCCACTCTTGTTTGCAGATCATTATTAAACTGTTGCAGAAATCCCACCCATATGGTTTGTTCTCTAAATTTAACTTTTATGTAGAGAATTAAAAGTTTGTGATGCTCCTGCTACAGCTTACTTTTTGGTAATTGAAATTTAGTGTTTATAGAACCTTATTTATGGAAACTGTTGCAAGAAAAAAATAATAAAAATTTTATCAGAGGGGTAGCCATGTTAGTCTGTGTGCAGCAAAAATGATGAGAGTCCTGTGGCACCTTACAGACAAAGGCTATGTCTACACTTGGAATTTAGTTTGAATTAATAAGGATTAATTCAAACTAAATTAGTGCATGGCTACACTGGCTTTCATTATTTCAAACTAAGTAAGTCGTACCCTAACTTCAAAGTAAAGGTTAGTTCGAACTTATTAGTTCGAACTAATCATTAGTTCGAATTAACATGGTTTGCCCTTCCTCTTCCCAGGGCACCTTCCTCTTTCTATGTATTGGGTAGGGGCATGGCCCTTATTGGGTGCCAAGTTGCCACACTTCCCATGGTGCCCCCTTCCTAAATCAAACTAGCAAGTTCTATCCATAGACATGCTAGTTCGATTTGGGTTTCTAGTGGGGCCATGTTAGTGAAAAGTAACTTAATTCAAACTAACAATTAGTAGTTTGAATTAATTAATTCAAACCAAGTTAACTTAAACTAACCTTCCCAAGTGTAGACAGAGCCTAACAGATGTCTTCGGGAATACGCTTTCATGGGCTCCAACCTACTTTGTTAGATGCAAATGTTATCTTTTTTCTAGCTATCATATAGAAAGAAATTCTAAGGTCGGATCCTCAGTTAATGTAAATTAGAGTATCTCCATCAAAGCCAGCTGAGGTAAGCAGATTTATACCAGTTGAGGATCTGGCCCAGAATGTAGAAAAACAGACTACTCAACACAGATTGAATTAAAGTGAATAAAACAAAAAAATCCAGGCTCTTGCTTCTATGAAGTTAATTTTACAAATACATTTATAAGTCTTAAACTTTAATTCATTCTAGTTTTACATTTATGAAACAGATTAAGAATGAATGATATATTCAGTAAATTATTAAATATCAAGAGAATCTGTTAAAATACTTAAAGCTACTATTAATGCTTATGATACAGTATGTGATATTGACTAGTCCCAGTGATAATGAAGATTTCCATTTATCAGTTAAATTAAAGGAAAATATAAATGAATAGCATAATACAGAAGCAATTAGACAAATAATTTCCAAAATCTGCCAGTGTGCTTCAACTTACTTGCTGTAAACTGTTATGTCATATTTTTGACATTACATCAAAATTGAGTATTTTAAAGTATCACACTGTTCAGTCCCTTTATAAAGTGTATATTATCACCAGTACTAATGGATATATTTATTAGAAACTGGAAGAGGGAGTCAAAGGTAAGTAGCATGGAGGTGAAGTTAGTTGACTAAATTCTACTATGAAAGGGAATACCAGTGGGGATCACCGTAACTCACCACTATAAAAATCAGTGTCACTCAAATTAGCGGCTATAGTTTCATTCAATGAATCCACTGAAATAAACAGAATATCATGAAGAATGAATACAAACTGGGGTGAATCAGAGTATGGGGCATCAAAAATGAATCTCTATGGACAACATGATTTACCAGTACAAGTGGAGGGCAATATATTATTGCAGATGTTTGCTGATTAATTCATTTGAACAGTCAATCATTATAAACTGGTGCATGCACATAGGATTGCCAGTTTAAATTCAGTAGCTATCACACCATAAATTTTGAATAAATACTACAAAATATAGGTGCTCTGACTGAGACATCGAAAAGGCAAAACCCAATATTTTAACATAAAACTTTAAAGGCTAACATGGAAAGTAAAACAGCATTTATTGTGTAGGACAGCTCATGTTTTTACTAAATATTTATAAAGAAAACTGGACATTAATACTTAAAAGTTGTATAGAATTGTTTTGTAGTCACTGTGATAACAATTAAAATTTCTCTCTCACATACAACTATTTAATTGTAGGCCAGGAAATGAAAAATTTAGATAAACACAATACAAATGTTTATTTAAGAAAATTAATACTTACTTGAAAGAACCTTTACAGAAATAGGTTGCTTCTGCTGTATAGTCTGAGTGTGATTAAACCTTGCATAACAAATATAGTCCTCACGGGTATCCTCTGGTTTAACATTAGAAAAATAAAGGTCTCCATTTAGACCTTGGGAAACTCTTTCATTTTGAGGCAGTCTTTGGAAAGCTAAGTGAAAACAAGAACACAATTCTTTTCATTATAATACATAAAGAAATGCTTTCATGGTCTGTAGACCCCACCTATAACCTTCCTTCTGCCTTTTGTAAAGGCTCATCTCTTTGTAAGCGCTCTTTGCTGCTTCCTCAACTCCCCTTAAAAATATACAGCAAATATAAAACCACAAGACACATGTAGACAGCCCTCACCCTCTTTGCATGCACTGCTCCTGAGCAGCCTTTCGGCTGGCAAGACCTTTCCCGCTCTTCGGAACTTTGCAGCCTTGCTCAGAAAGAGTCTGGATTTCATCCTCAATGAGCAACTGCACTGTCTGCTTCAGAGGCATAGCCATGTTAGTCTGTGCACAGCAAAAACAACAAGAGCCCTGCAGCATCTTAGAGACTAACAAATTCTTTGGGAGTAAGCCTCCACATGCTACAACACACTTTGTCAGATGCATCTGATGAAGTGGGTTGTGGCCCACGAAAGCTTATGCCCAAAGATATATGTTAGTCTCTAAGGTGCCACAGAACTCTCATGTTTGTTCTGTCTGCTGTAATTCTTCAAAAGTAATTGCAAATTACTGAGAACTGTAATAAATATTGTCAAGAAACATGTTCTTTATGCAGATTTAATATAAACTCACAATTATCCATCCAAAATATTATAGGTGGTGGTAGGCCAGCTGGAGGACTGCAGTGAAGTACTAGAGGATCTCCTTCTCGGACATGTTTTGGTTCTATTTTTTCTTTAGTCCACAAGGGGGATCCTGTAGAAAATAATTTTCATGGTCACATATTCTCTGGATGGATAAAGTTCCACAACCCATGAAAGAACTAGATTTGTAACATACTTTAAAAGGAAAGGTCTTCTGACATTTACTATACACAGATTTTAATTTCTACTTTTGAGTAGCTGTATCGCCTTTGGGAAAAAGAAAAGTTTCATTATGCTGTTATTAATACATTTTAGAGAATCTATGCTTTAATTCAAACAGAAAGGGATTCTTCTGGGTGATAAATAATCATTTGACAAGTTTGATTCTGGGTAGTGTAGAAAATCAATGCATACAATTAGAAAAAAAAAGTGAGACAACACTGAAATGATAAAGCCAATATAATATCACAATAAAAGTTAAGATTTAGAGACTGATGGGATACATGTGTTTGTCTCAAATCTACTCAAGGTTAGGGCTCTGTGACAAAAACAAAGTACAGAGAAATTGTTTTGTAAGAATAAGTTTTTTTTTAAAGTAATCCACATCAAAGGAATATGTTGAAGATTTACAATTTTTTTCTAATTGTAATGTTTTGCCCAATTTTAAACATGACAAATGAGTCAGACATACTGAAAATAAGGAAAAGATTTTGGGTGTTTAATTTACTAAGGAATTTTGGAGAAAACTGGCAGTTTTTCATGCAGCATAGCACTAAATCAGAATATCAGAAGCTGTACAATTACCTTCTAACAAGATCGCTTTGATGATTAAAAAGATGTCTTTTTTTTTTTAAGGAAAGGAAAAAAGAAAATAATTAAACCAAAAAGTTCACAGAAAAAACAAATAAGTGCAAATGTTTCAGGTTTGATGAATGTTAGAGATACACTTACTGGATGCGCGTATAACAATGTTATTGGAAATCGCTGCTCCCCGTTCATTTCTTGCTGTACACTGATATACTCCTTCATATGCTTCTGCTCTTCCACCATTCATAATGTTTATTACAAGGGTTCCTGAGTTTGGTTTCACTGTTACCCGTGCATCCTTCTCTATATCAAAATGAGTTCCATTGCGGGTCCATGAGAAGCTAGAATCACAAAAACATGAAAAAGATGAGGAAACTGATTACAAAAGATCGGAATAGGAAAAAACCAAGAAAAATAAGTTTAGAAAATCTTTTAAAAAGAATATGGATTTTGGTTTGTAGCATAAAACATGGGTTAAGAACAACATTTTTTAATTACTTAACATGTAAATGAGTAACAAACACATGCTTTGAGACAAAAATGATTGGTTACACTGTTAATAGGGGCCATTTTTAAGGTCACTATTTTAATTATAAAATTACACAGAAGGTTTGATAAACTAACTACAAAGAAGAAAAAATGCTTTCATTTTCTACTATAGCTGATCCAGGGAGGTCTGCTAGAATTGATATTGTTAAAGCTGTATTAGCATTTCCATTATAAGTCCCATTATTCAAAGGGTTTATAACTGGCCTGTAAGAATTTGCTCTGGGCTGAAATGTGTCATATAAAGTCTTAGCAGGAGATCATGTTTCTTAATTGGTTTGTCCATTTTTGAAGTTATCAGAGTCAATAAAAAGGCAATACTGTGGGTTTGATTGTTTTCAGTACTCTAATGCAAACAGTTGTGATTCTGTAAATTAAAGTTTACATTCTGCTAGGCCATAACTAATCTATTAGATTCCTTTAGCATTACACAAAACAACTGAAACAACTGATGTTTTGTAAAGTAACTGCTGAGAATGCAAAGTACAGCTAGTCCTCACTTAGTGACCTACTCGTTTAGTGACCCCTCAGAGTTATGACCGGCTCTCTGATGAGTTGGTATTATGGCGATGTACGAGAACTCGCATCAACTCTCTCAGATTACATATATTTACAGTACACTATGCAAACTAAGTTCAGTACATTAGAGCTTAAAACATTTAAAATATATATTAAAAATGTTATAAATGATGCAAAGGTGACATTAAAACTATCTACCGATGGTTGAAAAACCCACTACCAGTAAAGTACATTATGCCTGAAATACCGGTAAGGGCTGCTCCTCGTTTAGTGACCAATTCGTTTATCAACCGGGTTTCAGGAACGGAACCTGGTCACTAAGTGAGGACTACCTGTATTACAATTCAAAGATTTCTTTTCTGGTAAAACAAATGGATGGTTAGTATGCCAAAGCTACTGAATTCATACTGGACTCACTAATTCTTTCAAAAATACATTGACATAATGCTGGGATCAAGACTATATGACCTCATCTCATGAACTACTGAGCACATACAATGCCTAGCGCAGTCAGTGGGTGTTGCTGATACCCATAACTTTACAGGATCGGAGTCTTAAACATACAAATGCTGGCCATATATGGCCTATTTATATTTGATTACAAGTGAGACTGTTAATCTAAATATATGCAGTACAGGTGAAATTCAACTAACTCAGAAGGGCTCAGATAGTTTAAACTGTGCTATATCCTCCTATAGCCAGAGGGTGCAGGAGAGTTTCTGTAACCCCTGTGCACTGTGAGTGGAAAGTAGATGGGGCTCAGTTTTAGCAGACAGGCATGGAAGGAGCAGGCTAGGAGCCTGAACTTGGGAGACCAAGATCTTAGAGCAATGGCTCCCGACCTTTTCTCTGACACACCTTGATACCTTTAATTATTTTGAGGCACACCACCCTATAATCGCCAAATGAACTTATGAATATTCATGAGCCAATCTGGAATTATTTGTGTAATTTAAAAAAAAATCTGTGGCACACCTGCTCAGGTGTGGTGGCACACCCATGTGCTGTGGCACTGGTTGGAAAACACTGTCCTAGAGCATGAGCTTCTGTTGCTCAAGCTAAAAAGACACTTTGTTAGCTAGAGGCAGTAGCACAATCAGAAGCCTCAATCAATGACTTAGCCAATGGCAGAGAGGACAAAGAGATACACTGAATTAACATGGGTTACACACACTCCCTAGATGAGCTACTCCAAGTTCAGCATTCCGCAGCAGTGCTAATTCCCAAGTATTTCTGCAGGGCTCTAATCTAGAGCCCCTTTATCTAAAAGATGAGCCTTCCCTGCTTGACTTAATGGACTGAGTCAATTAGCTCAACTGAAAACATTGAGCCACATGGTACCTATGAAAATAGGCACCATTAAACTCAAGTTGGCCCCCCTCAGTTTCCATGGAAAAGGCACTGGAAAATTCAAGCACTTCACAAAGTACAGTATGCATTATGAGTTCATCATACCATTCAATACAGGGTTTTCAGAGAATTTCATTACCTCTGTTAAAATAGAAATCCTAGTGTAGTATTAACTCTAGTGCTGCTATAACACATATGGGATATTAAGAACTTCTCACTTTAAAAACATTAAAAGCACATGAGAGAAAATCCCTCTGCTTTCAGTTCTGATGCCCCACATCACAACCATGCCTCAGGTACCAGACTGAAGGACTTCATGGAGCATGGTAATTGAACTCTGTGGGGGTGATCAGGCTCAGTGTAGTTTGTTTAGAGCGCTGTGTGAGTGAACCATGCTCCCAGCCTCTATCAAACCTCTACTCAACATGTACCAATGGCAATTTTCAGAGATCTATTAATTTCACAAATTCAGGTGGATTTTCATGAGGACACCAAAAAGAACTTCTCGTGTATCCCACAGTAATATCTCTGAATATTTTCAAGATCCCACTCTAAAAACTGAAAAGCTCAAGAGTTTCTCAACAGATTTTGTACGGCTTGTTTTTTTTAAACATTAGCAAAACAATATATTTTTGCCTAACTTCTTTTAAGAAAACAGCTGAACTCTTTCTGCTGCAACTGTCCAAGCAATTCAGCCTAACACAGACATGCGGCATAGAAAATTTCAGTCAAAGTATAAAAATAGGTTCTTACAATGGAATTTATTGGTGGAACCTTAATGACAGGCAGCAGCCGCATCACCTATGCGTCTAATAAACTCTGAGTAATATGGAAGTTGTAAAAAAAACCTAGAAAATCAAGCATTCTTAGTTTAAGCTGATGTACATCCCTTAGCTCACTGTGCTTTAAATAGGCATTTCAAAATTTTACTAACAAAACTGTATGACTTAGAACTCATGTAATACATTAATTTAAAAAAAAAAACACCAAGGAGTCCTGTGGCACTTAAAAGACTAACAAATTTATTTATTGCATGAGCTCTCATGGGAGAAAAATCCCACTTTGTCAGACTCTTTTTCCCACAAAAGCTCATGCAATAAATAAATTTGTTAGCATTTAAGTGCCACAGGAATTCTTGTTTGTTTTACTGAACTAGATGAACATGGATGTCCCTTTGGAAGTATATTAATCAAGCAACTCATGATGCTGCTGTGAGTGAATCTGAGACTCCCTCTTTTAGCCTTGTTCTAAAAGTTGTGTGTTTTCAGACACCACATGCATTTTAAGAATTCCACCATGATATCCAAGGGTGGAAGGTGATCAGACCTATGCTGTTGTATGCCTTGTAGTGCCCCCATGAACAACTGCCTACCCGTTATCATAACAATTCCTTGATTTTCCTACTGAAAAATTTAAGAGGATGTTTCAAAATTGTAACGTAAGATATACATTTTTAGAATGTTTCTATAGTACTGATGTTCAGCTAATTGATCTCAGTACTTCTATGGGAAGAACTCAATGCAGTTATGACTATAAAGATAGTGAGGATGGTAAACATAAGATTTCACACTGACTTCCTACACTCAGTTTAGATTAAAATGGTGTGTGTCAGTTTAGAAAATTATTTCATGCCTCTCAGTTTTCATATTTGTTATTTTAAATTTTTCATATTCTTCTGTTAACAGCAAAACCAATAAAAGCAGTACTAACCTAGGAGCTGGCTTTCCTTTCGCTTCACATTGTATTACAATATTCTCTCGAGGGTCAACAATGTAGTCTTTCGGAGACTGCTGAGTTATTGTTGGAGGCTGTGATACTTTGTTGTAGAACATAATTAAGAAACATTAAGAAACGATATTTTCAACATACCAAAATACCAGTTTTATAGTCAGAAAAGACAAAATTAGCAACAAAAGACTAGTGTTAAAGTATCCTTTGCATTCAAAAGGTAAGGCGCTCGACTGCTGAAGCAGTGCTTTACCACAAAGAAAAACCTTTCCCAAGACATTTTAATGGACATTCCTTGTTTAATATACTACAAATCTAATTAAATATTTGTAAAGTCAAACGACACATGGATCCTTAAAGACAACAAATATTTCAAAGAAACAGGAGCTCTAATTCACACATGAAAAGAAGTGTCTTCAAGGTACACAAACCAATCAAAAGTGGTATAGAGTGTTTTCAATTTACGAACATTGGTTATATTTCAAATACTCCAAGTGAGAGTCCAGATTAAACTGCAATGGTAACACAACTAATTCATCTTTGAGATATGATTTAATGACAGCTACATTTCAGGAGTAAAAGAATTTTTGCATACATTTGTACCTGAAAGTTCAACTATAGCTTAAATGGTTGTAAAAACAGTAGATGGAATGAGAGAGATACTGACAAAGTTGAGAATGTGTGATTCTGTAACAAAAATGGCACTTATTCCCATGGTACCGAAGAGGCATAAACTTCTGTGTGTGTGTGTGTGTGTGTGTGTGTGTGTGTGTGTGTGTGTGTGTGCGCGCGCGCGCGCGCGCGCGCATGCGTGCATTTGCATTTTCTACCTTTTTGATAAAATACTAATGAATAGCCATTGGCTGAATTGCCCAAGATGAACAAGAGATGTCAGAGCCAGTCAAGTGCTCAAGAATGCTTGGCATGGCTCAAAACATTTCCCTGTGGAGCTGGTGCCAATCTATGCAAAATAATTTGCAATCATTGACCATTGACTACACCTCTCTTTTCATGGAATGGAAAATTTCATGACAAAAGAAGGAGCAACAGATAATGCCAATCAATGCCTTACTGCATCTCCCTCCATCTATCAGTTCTACACTACAGTGGCAGCTGAAGGGGCGTCGTTACAGTAGTTCGTAGTTCCAGCCCTGAATATGGTCATTTTTTTTAAAGTTCATGAAATCTCTTGGGTTATGAATTTTCTTCTTGTATTCTGCTATTTTCCACAGTAAATTCTTTTGAAAAAATATGTAAATTATTGTGCATGAAAGCATGTACATCCCTGTAATTAACCATTGAATTATCTGAATTGAGCTGCATGGGAATCACCATGAAAACCTCCCATGGGTAAAAAAGTATTCAATAATAAAAATATTCACCATAATGTTTTTTTAGGATCACTTCTGTGTGTTAGGATTGTAGCCCTGGGATTGAGGATTGCCCTAAATATGCTGCATAGGCACCATAAAACTACTATGAAAACTTTTCCAGGCAGATGTTGGTGAGTACCACCAAATTAAAAGTCGTTTTAGCCCTAATCCTATCAGTGGGAGTTGAGAGTGCATAGCATCCCACAGGAGGTGCTCAAGTGCCTCACTGTACTGGGCCCTAACTGTCACATGAACAGGAAGGTACTGAAATTCTTGGAGCAGAATTTGGGCCAAAATATCTTGCAAATTTTGGAAATTTTTAATTAAATACATAATTCCAAATGTAAAGTTTTCTACCTGCTACTTAATTCATAGACTGAAAAGGGGAAAGGAATTGTTTCACATGGGGTCTAATTGTTACAGGAGATACTTCTCAGTGTGGGGCCATGGGAGTTGTGCATGCCCCTCCCCTGGAATAACAAGTTACTAGACCTTTTCAGTGTCTATGAAAAAGGGTCTTTTTAGCTTTTATAGACTCACTGTAAGCTGCATTTAGTTAGACTTCAGAGGGTACTGAGCTGACAGACTAAATCAATAGCAACAGCAATAAAAACACTGCCTATAAGAAACAGGCAAATGTTACAGCAATCTTAATTAGAATCCATGTGCAAATATCAATTTTGTCATCCAGTAAATGACTACTGTCCAATCTGCTTTTGCCATAGCTCAAGATGTGACATTTGAATCCACATTTCAGGCCTGTGTCCTTCTCAATACCCAGGTGTTTTTAGATATCAGATTGGCCCATTAAAGACAAAAATCCAGTTTTACTATTATTGGTACTGATTAGTCTCAAATTTCTAGTATGGGCCTCTGGCTGTGTAAGAACAGAAAGGACTTCTGCTTTTAGCAGGGGGTTGGACTAAAGGAGCTCATGAGTCTTCAAGGCACAGCACGCAGCGAATGGTGGCAACGCCAGGAGGATATGTTCAAATACCATGCTACCATGGCATAGTATAATACCCTAATCAGAATAGAATGGGCCCTGCATGGTAAGCATCCCTTTTCCTCCACCACTGAAAACAGGCAAGTGACCAGGAGGTTTCCTTTGTAGGATGATGGTTCTCACATGTTCTTATAAAAAAAGCAATCAGAGTCCAGTGCTTTTTTCCTCTGAACAGTTCTTGACTCCAGTACAGACCAGGTTCTAAGATGGGAAATGTGCTTTCAGAAGAGGGGTACAATTTAAACATTCTTTTTAAGGTAGTATATTGATAGCCCCTGATGCCTATATGAGACCTTGATCCTGAATGATGATTTGCTAGCATTCAAACCTATGTCAAGTCCAATTGTACTTGAACTCACTGATTCAAGATGGACACAACAGCCATGATAGTTCATGTGGTCCAATCTTCCTTCTGAATTAATTCATAGTATATAATTGTTTTAAAAGAAATAAAAATCTCTCCACCTTCAGAGATGTGTGGGTCATGCTGCTCCTGCCTTATACATATACAACCTCCCAATGAATTCAGTTTCATTAAATATGTTTACTCCTGAAAGTAGTAATTGCAAACGACTTTTTAAAAGAAACTAGTCAGGCTCTTAATGTTCAGATAAAGTAAAATCAAAAAGAATTTGAATTTTTTTATTTTATAAAAATACCTTCAAGCTGACATATATACAATAGCATTTTCTTAACACTGTATGTACAAAACAATTAGCCACAGCACACAAAAATGTGAATAAACACATTACTTGGACTCACACTCAATGCTCAACAAAATACGTATTAATTTTAAGCAGCACGCAGTCTATTTTTCACTGTCTGAATAGTAACTTACATTCTTTGAGAAGTATTGCTTTTTTCCCCCATCAGAATCAGCAGGTGAAAGGGCAAACAAAGATTAAAGAGAATTATTTGTTAGTAAAAAGAAATATAGCATCTTAGAGAGGGAGGGTAAGTATCTCTGACAAATATGTGCTAATTTATATAGAGAATATTTATCAACAGTTTCCACATAGTAATATCTGAAATACGAGAAACATTTCCCATTGTGTCAGGAAATACTACAGTATCCCAGATTCCACAGTATAGGATAGGAAACTGTTCTGAAATGCTCCTGTTTTAGGGCAATCATGGTATTGTGACATTGACCTAAAAAGGACATAGAACATTGATTCAGAAGTACTGAGGAGGTAGGAAATCAGAATTAATAGAGTGCATTGCCCTCATGCTGCAGTGAAAAATCAATCTATCCATATGACCATATGGAAATAAAAAGGAAATGCTTAAGGCTAAAATAACTCTTACAAAGGCAAAAGCATCTAATTCTATTCTGCAGACATGCAATTACTTTCATTTTGAAAAATAACTAAAAAGTATAATTAATCTGCATTGTCACATGCTAGACTACAAGAACTCCTCAAATCAGTTACTTTGCATATCATCTTCCCATCATCAGTGATATTTCAGATAATAAAAAGACTAACTACCTTTCATTAGCCATGCTACTATTCATCCCTTGATCATGAGACAATTTTAGAATTTTATCATTGTTTTTACCATTATTTATACAACAACAATTTAGCTTTACACATTGGTTCAGATTCTTTGCTAATGGATACTTGTCTGTATTGCTTGAAAATCTCTGCCTCTATATTATATACTCAAACAGAATTAGTGAGGTCAAGATAGGATATGAGCATGTTTTCTCTACTGTAGAGCTGGCATGGTTTAGGAAAGAGGTCCATTTGTGCTGTCTGTTAAGGGCAGATTAATCTAATCTAAAGTGTTGCTTTTACTGTCTTTCACGTGCCCAGATACCAGTGTGGTAGGCACATTGTAATCATTTAAATAAAGTATATATATTTCAAACTTAAGAAGGAATTTGATTTTTTTTAATTGTGCGAAATTAAACACCATGAAGAAAAAACTGAAGTTAGAAAACAGAGGCCTTTGTACCTCATGCTTTTAAAACAACCACAGAGTGGCAGGTTAGTAATCTAATGGTGTAAGAGCATTTAAAAGTCCAGTCACATTTAGATATATTGATCTTGTTATAGAAATGAAGGTCATTAGTTTGAAATGTTTGGGAAATGTGTCAGAAACAAGCTCCAAATGCTTGCAATTTAGGAGTGGTTTTATTAAAGAAAAACAAGTATTTACAGTAGTCAATATAGAGATTTATTTGTGGAAGATTATAATTTAGAAACATTTCCTCATAAAACACCATATTATGAATATAGGAATTTAGAGATGTGCCCTGAAGCTGGGGTTGAAAACACAGTATAGCTATGTACAGCAGTTTACAACAGAAGAGCACTAGTTTGTTTTATTACAAGTTTTATTCCTTCCTCATTCACAGCTTTGTTGCTTAATGAACTCAAGTTCATTTCATTGTGTCAGAAGTGCTGAATGAAGAGAAAACGATGTCATTTTAAAGCTAAATCACGTGTTTGCAGCCAAAAGTAAAGGAAACAGTTAGACCTAAGATATTTTGCACTCTCATATTAGGCCTCATCCCAGTCTTTAATGATTAGACATTGTATTAAACCCAGAAGCATGTGTTCTTGTATTCCTTCCAAAATTGTCATTAGTATTACCTTCACAACTGTGGATTTTACTCTTATCCATATAACTATTCAGTTCTTCTAAAAATCTTGTTAAGTTCTTAGCCTCAGTAACTTCCTGAAGTAGTGAGTTCCACAGTCTAATCAGATGTGTGAAAAAGTATTTCCTTTTACCATTTTTGAATTTGCCATTTTCCAATTTAATTAAATGTCTCCTTCTCCTTGTGTTATGAGACAGAGAAAACAGGCTCCAGATCTACCTTCTTTATACTTTTCATTATTTTATACAGGTGTATTAGGTATTTTCTAAGATAATCAATCCCAGTCTTTTAAATATATACAAAAAATGCAGGGCTAGGGGCAGTGCTGTACTCATCACCGAAACCGCAGACTCTGTGTTATGCTCTACTTACTGTCAGTGGTCACTGCTAGCTTGCCCCTACTATCTAAAGTTTGGGGTCTACCTGGAGCAGTAAGACAAAAACATGCAGCCTGTGGCTTTTGTGGAGAATCCAGCAGCAATCTAAGCTCCACTGAGAATCACCATGGCTTGCCTCCCATCAGACCCACATGGCACAGCCTGCACATTCGCTTGGGGGGAGAGAGAGGGTCAAGAAGAATGCCTCAGCAGCTGAACTTTTATTTGCTTTGTTTGATGGATCCAAATGGCAATGAGTGATACTTTTTTAATGTATGTGTGCTTGTAAAATTAGTATATTTAAGTATGAATTAGTAATTTCTCAATTTCATGTAAAAAAAATCCCAGAAGGATTACTAAAAATTAGGGAAGGCTGAGCATCTACACCCGGGGGCCAGCCTGCCCTCCTCAATCAGTTTTGTATGTGCCATAATTAACTGCCTCTCAGCCAAAAGTGGCTAGAGTAATTGAGGGTCAGGAGACAGCCTGAAACACCCAGATCCCTGAGAAGGGCTTAGAATAATTAGCCTGGAAGAGGAAACACAGGGAACATGTTAGACTCCTGGGGAAAGCCCTGAAGTAGTGTCTGGAAGGACTTCAGGGAAGCAGTCTGGGAGTCAAAGATGTATCCTAGAGCAGAGAGACTTAATGGTAGCTCTGAAGGGACTGGGCACTGATCCTGGAAGGTAGGCTGATAAGGAACACAAGCAGGCCAGAAGAACCTTTCATTTGGACTTCTCTTATCCTCAACGGGTACTGAACTTTAGGAGTGATCCAATGAGAGGGCTGTGCCACAAAAATCCCTAAGAGAGGCAGAAAACCCTGGTGAGGCTAGTAAAGGGTACTGTAGCGCAAACAGGCCCTATGACATCCAGAATTAAGATTGCCAATGCACATGTAATCTACTGTGAACTTCTAGCAAGTCTCAACTGAACATGAGATTTGTGAACTGAGATTTTTCAAAGGCTTATAACTTGGCCATATTTTCACCAGGATAGCAAAAGGCACATCCCTAACACTACCAAATTTCAAGTGCCCAGTCTTACTTCTTGGAGATGTTACACTTTCTGAAAGAAAAGGTTGTCAGAATTTTTCAACGTGGGAGAAACAATGTATTTTTCTTTTGCTTTGTTCGTGGAAATGACTGAACTGGTTTAGTTCTAAATTTCCAAAAACAACCAACCAGCCTGAGGCAGAAACCTGGCACTGAGAATGGAACAGAAAATTTCCTCCAAAATGGTCAAATTTCAGCAAAATTATAAACTACTGAAGACAGAGTCTTATAAAGGGCTGTGTTTGGCAATCTTAATAATTATAGTGATACCAGTCTTGCCTATAAAAGACACTTACAGAAATTTGTCATAATTATAGAATTCCTCTGTCAGCCCTTCTAGTCTAATATCAAGGCCATTCTATGTGTACAGTTTTTAAAAACATAACAAAATTGAAAGTATGCACTTCATGATTAGTATGTACTGATGCATAGTTGTTTCTTCATAAACTAATGAATTCTCAATATTTGGTTTTAGACAGTGTCACTATATTCCATTAGAACATGCTTATTTCATAAGTTAAGACTTACGATCAAGTGGTACTTCCAGTGCAATAACGGTCTGGCACAAGAAGAGAAGCAATGAAGCTCTGCTTGCAGATATGCTCTTCTTTGTCATCATTTTAAAATGGATTCGTTAATGCCCGCTCAGATAAATAAGTGCACCTTTCTTGTTACCAGACTAGATGTTGGAATAGTTATGTAAATGCAATCAAGGAAGCTGGAAGAGAGGAGGAGAATAATGATGTAGAAATGCTATAGAGACATGAATTGTGAAATGTTTCATCAACAGAGAATACTATTAATTCATATTATACCTGGGACTAAGAACAGTACCCAACATTTTGGCTTTGAAATTTAAACCACTCATCAAAGCAGGATATCTAAAGCTCTAAAGAATACTAGCTGTATTCACACACAGATGGTTATTTCGAAACAAGTTGTGTCGAAACAACTTGTTTTGAAATAACACCTTATTTCGAAATATCTTATTTCAAATTAACAAAATGTTAATTCGAAATAAGGAAAAACGCGGGAAACGAAATAGCAAGTTCGCAGTGTGAACTTGCTATTTCGTTTCCTGCTACAGGGGGCTGCAGCCCCCTGGGGGTGAGCCACTGCTGTGGCTCACCCTGCAGCCCAGAAAGGGGGCTGCAACCCCAGAAAGGGGGCTGCAGCCACTGGCGGGGGGGGTGAGCCACTGGCGGGGTGGCTCAGCCCCCTGCCAGAGCTGCCCCCGACACCGCCTGTAGGTCGGGGGCACCAGGCTCAGCCCCCCACCAGAGCTGCTCCCCCGACACCCCCGGCAGGTCGGGGGTGCCGGGCTCACCCCGCAGCCCAGGCTGCCCCCCCCCGACACCCCCAGCGGTTGTTTCGAAACAAAAGTGCTGTGTGAATACAGCCACTTAGATCATGATATATGAATCTGATGCTTCCCCCTCATTACTGGTGGATACAAGCAAAAGAACATTGGACCCTCTGTTAACTGAAAGCATCAGTGCCTGCTCCAAGGAAGACAAAACCTCAGCAAGTCAGCCAGTTTTGAGGAAGTCTACACTAAGTGCCTACCATCTCACCAGTTGTGGCCCTGTTTCCAAACCCCCTTTTCTTATTGGTGCCTGACTTTTGGATGTTGGGTAACATTAATGTATAAGTTCCAAAGGGGTAGCCATGCTTCAGCAAAACAAACAAGGAGTCCTGTGGCACTTTTAAAGACTAACACATTTATTTATTGCATGAGCTTTCGTGGGAGAAAAATCCCCAAAGTGGGACTTTCTCCCACAAAAGCTCATGAGATAAATAAATTTGTTAGTTTTTGCAAGTGCCACAGGACTCATTTGTTTTTTTAACAGAATAGAATATCTTTATTTCAATCTAATAATTACTCATATAAATATAATTTTATATAATGAAACGCATACTATTGTATGCTATAATATATAATAAAATGCACTATTCATAAAATATATTTTAATAATGTTTTTGTGGCAGCCTTATAAGAGTAGATATTGTGGGTCTTCTGCTTGCATTCCTTCCTAATGGAGCTAGGACTTCATTTGGGAACTGATGTCATTATGGTGAATATGTCGCAGACAAGTGGTTATGGGCTCTTTGCCTATATCCTCGGGGGCAGTGAACCCTGTAGGAAGGGAAGCTGTTTACAGGGGAAAAGAAATAAGTTAACAGAGGCCATGGGGTGGTCCCACAGTACCAGGTTTTGAACTCCCAACACCAGTTCATAGAGGTGTGTTAGCTGTTTTTGAATATTCTGGTGTTGGGGTTCCATAATTTGCTGCACTGCTTTCAGTGTTGTTATTACCAACTTCTCTTTTTGGCAGGGAAGTGGCCATTCAGATCTCTGTGGACATGACTAGTTTTGATCCATATTTGAAAAGGAAAGAATACACTTTTGGGACTCCACTTGAGGTCTAAGGTTATGCCTATACTAGCAAATTAGCCTGGATTAAGGAGGCATAATCCAGACTAATCTGGCCCCTGTCTATATTAGGTTTTGCCTAGTTTGAATTAAAACAATTTTTAGTTTGAACAGTAAGTTTGAACTAAGCCAGGCTTGTCCAACCTGTGGCCTGGGGGCCAGACTCCAGCCTGTCAAGGGCTTTCAACTGGCCCACGGAGTTCTGCTGCAAGAGCCTGGGAGCTGAGGCTGGTCAGCGCCCTTGTCAGTTTCCTGCCCTGTGCACAACACAGCTAGGAGGAAGTGTGGCATGGCCAGAAAGATGTTCAGGGGCTGGATTCAGCCTCCTTCGAGTGAGCAGGAGGCAGGCAAAGGAGGAGTACCCTAAGTAATTTAAAATCCTGACCTGGACATCCCCCCTCAGTTCTCCTGTCCTTCCCTTGACCTTAGTGGAAAAAACTCTTCTGCAGAAATTCATACTCATCAACGTTTCTGGTACAGAGATGCCCAATGCCAAAACCTGTGACCTCTACAGAACTGCCAGTGTTTCTGTCCTATCTCTGTCTGACTTTGTTCTCCTCTCCCTCTTCCCAGCACTGCTGTGCCTTCCCTGAGCAGTGCTTGGCAGGGCATGAGGGGAGCAGAGTTGGTGGGGTCCCTGTCAGGAAGTAGCTGAGTCCTACCACCCAGCTGCTCTGCTCCCCTCACCTCATCCCTCTTTCCCTCCCCCCTTCTGCCATGCTCCCCTGTCCTGCCTTGCTCCCTCACACAGGTACCCCTGCCTCCCTTGTCCTCTCTACACAGTGCAAGCAAAAGCAATACCAAATATCACACTATTTTATTAAAATGTATTATTAAGATCAATTTCTATGTCTTATCTACCAAAAATTTTCTCAGCAGTTCTCTGACTGAGAAAAGAATTGCAACGTGGCCCCTCACCCAAAAAGGTGGACATCCCTGACCTAAGCGCTTAGTTCGAACTTTAGTTTGAACTAGCGTGATGAAGCCATGCTAGTTTGAACTACATACGTTCTAACTAAGAGGTTAGTTTGAACTAGCACAATGTAGCTGTGCTAGTTTGAACCAAATAAGTTCAAACTAAGCAGTTAGTTCAAACTAGCTGCACTTTTTAGTGTGAACTTTTAGTTTCAACTAGCCAAACTTTTTAGTCTGAACTAAAAAACGTGCCAAGTTGAACTAAAAAGCCATGGTTAGATCAAACTACCGGAACTGCTTAGATCAGACTCAGCAAGTGCAAACTAAGCTTTCTAATGTAGAGACAGCCTAAATATATAACCCTGTTGAGGGGAACTCCATTCCTCCTCACCCCACCTCCCTCAAAGATTTGGGATTATTATGTGGGTTAGAATTATTTTTGCTAACGTTGGCTTTTAGGGAATTTAGAAAAACTTTGCATGATCCTTGAGGTGATGTCCTCAAACGTCACTTAATTTTTACAGTGAGATTAGTTCGTGGCTCCTGAAGCATTACACGTTTCCAAGGAGGCCTTGGGAATGTGATTTAGCCAGTAAGGCCTGTGGATTTGTCAAGGAAATGTTACTGACATGAATGTTAACTTTTGTTTTTTAAAATGGGAAAGAGAATTACTGAATAACAAACTAACATATTGGGCCCATCTATATTTCATTCTATGGGTATGTCTGCATTTGCAAACTAGTTAGAATTAAGGAGGCTTAATTTGAGCTAATTTATTACTTGTCTACACCAGCCTTTCATTAGTTCAAACTAAGGAATTCCTTAATTTGAACTAATGAAAGCTTTGTTTGAACTAGTAAGACCTGCGGAAACGTCAAACTAAGCCCTTACTTCCATCATTAGTTCAAACAAAAGATGATGTAGGCAAGGACTAACCCTTAGTTCAAACTTAATAAATTCAGACTAAGGGCAGTTAGTTCAAATTAACAAAGTGGACTAATTCAAACTAAGGTTAGTTTGAATTTAGTCCACTTTGTTAATTCAAACTAATAAGTCCGAGTTTAGTTTGAACTAAACAAACTTATTAGTTCAAACTAACAAATTTGAACTAATTTCTCCTAGGCTGTGTTCACACAGCACTCTTATTTTGAAACAACAGAAGTTGTTTCGAAATAAGAAATACCCTGTTCACACAACGCACGGTTGTTTCAAAACAATGTCATTGTTTTGAAACAACTTAAATCCCATTGTTTCGAAACAATGCCGTCCGAACATGTTGTTTCGAAACAACAGTGACTTGTTTCGAAATAACTGTTGCCTGAAACTGCTATTTCACTTTGAGCTTTTTTCCTTAATTCGAATTAACAAACTGTTAATTCAACTTAAGTTATTTCGAAATAAGGCACTATTTCGATACAAGTTGTTTGAACACAACTTGTATTGAAATAATGTCTGTGTGTGAACACAGCCCTAGTGTAGACATAGCCTATGTAACTGTGCCAAGTGGCACTTAACAGTAAATGAAATTGATGTGGAGACTTCTTAGCTCTTTGCTTTAAATTTTACAGGATGGACGCTTATGCTTGCCCTGAGTGCTGATTCTGTTTTAATAGGGCTATTAGTGTCTTAAAAGATTTTTTACGCATCTTATACTTAGGGGGTAAAATATTTAATAGTGCTTGATTTACTGTAAGCTGTAGGATTTCAACACAGTCCTCCCTTGGTAAGCCAAACACTTTTGCCATTTCCTGTATATGTTGTGCATGTACTGCAACAGGATCTTTTTTTATGATTTTTACTTGCTTTGCCACTAAATCAAGGGTTTTAATATTTGTAATTATTGCCATAGTACAATTTGAATTAGAATTTATGACTTTTTCCAAATCAGTAGATGGGGTTTGCCTACCTTAATTAGTACTTCCATTGTTAGAACTCTTAGAACTTTTTCTTAACACCATTTTGGGTTTGGACTGTTAGGATAACATTTCATAAAACTTTCATGTTTCTTGCTTAAGGCTTTTTTTACACTGGCACAGGTCATTTTTTATTTCCTGTAGAGGCATAATTGGTTGCTCAACTGGTACATCAGGTGATACCAGCAAATACCAAAGTGGTGATCTTGGTTCATGAAATTTAAGGGATTAAGTGGTGCTTGTAATGATTGACAAGTGACCACACAAAGGGGCTAGATCTTTTGAGCCACATGATGTTAATGTAACTTTAGGTGGGAACACAGGCAGGGCCAGCCCAAGGTTTTTTGGAGACCTAGGCACCTGTGATTTTGGCACACCGTCCCTAAGTGGGTGTGGTGCCCAGCGTGATCAGTTTGTGGGGGGTGTACCCCCTGGCTGCCTCCCTCCCTACGCTGGCAGGGGTGGGCTGGCCTAGAGGCCAGCCCTGCACTCCTGCCCCTCCGCGAGCCAGGGTGGAGTGGGCCAGTCCAGGGACCAGGCTTTACTGTCCCATCCCACCTCTGGGCCGACCCTCCCCATCCCCAGGGCAGAACAGCTGGCCCAGGGAAGGGGCAGGTGAGCAGAGCCCCGCCTCTGGGCTAGCCTGTTCCATCCATGGGCCTGCTGTTCTCTGCCGTGGGGGTCGGGTGAGCTGGGTCAGAGCAGAGGCCAGTTCTGTGCTCCCTCCCTCCCCTTCCCTGCTGCCTTCGGCTCCACGCCAAAAGCAGAAGGGAGGGGGCAGGGGACAGCATGGCCGCTGGGGAGCAGTGGTGTGGGCCCCACACTGCCCTGCTCATGGCAGGACAGCACAGGGCCCATGGTACCATGGGGCCAAGGGTGATTGCTCCTCCCCCCCAGGACAGCTCTTACCCTTTCTGGGGAGCGCCCTTGGTGTCACCTCCTGTTTGGTGCCTAGGCTGCTTCTATGGTAGGACCCGCCTTGGCCACAGGGATCGTTTTACTTCCTGGTGTAATTTAGAGATTTTTACATGACAGGCACTAGCTACTTGGGAAGCTGCATTTTTCAGCAGTGCACAGTTACAGACTTTTCCTCTTCTCTGACAAGGCAGATACTAACAGAAAAAAAGATAACTTGTCCTCTTTTGCTCCACTTATCTTACCCCATATATCACCAGTCATCTCCTTTATGATGAAATCTGACTACTTCTGCTGTGCTACTTTGGGACTTCCCATTTTTGCTGACAAACTGTTCGCAGGTGTCATACCATTAACTTTTTTTTTTTTTTAGTTTCTGACACTTAACTCTGACTCAGTTGCCAAAGGTACTATGTCCAACTAAACTAACTCTTCTGCCTTTTTTTTTGGTAATTGGGCCTGAAAGTTGGTCTCCCTCCATTGGTTCTACTATACTAATGAGGACAGGAGCCTATGCTTTGTTGTCCTTGTCCCCTACTTTTTTTTTCTCATTCAATCTGTGTTGCTAACTGCATTTCTTTGCTTACTGTCTCTTTTAAGGTGCTCATATGCAGTATTTTTGCAGCCCTATTACACTTCAGCGATGCTGCATATTAATTCATTCTCTCCCTTTCTAAGAGGACATGGAAATTGGAGTGAGAGCACGGAGCCTACACAGGTCTGGAAGCCAGTCAAACAAGTTCATTAACTTCTGGAAAACAGACTTTAAATGATTATAAGTGGCAACTGTAAAGATATTAAAAGTAGCTACCAAATGAAATAAACATAAGATCGCATTCTAAATTCTACATACCACCAATATTTGAATTAGTACCCTCTCACATTTACTGGCTGGTATAAGCAGTTTCTTAAACACAGGCTGGGTAATCTTTCTTGCCTGGGACTCCCTCCCAACTGTCAAAGTCCTTTGTCTTCCAGATAATCCTTAGGTGTTGAGTTTGAGAGAGAAAGAAGCCAAACCATGATGTCACACTTCCTCTTTTATAGTCCTTTTCTGCTCACTAGAACAATTGGGGCTCGTAACCTGTGTGGTCACCCTCACTGGTCAGTCAACTCCCATTCTGAATGTGCATCTTACAGCGAAACCTCCTCTGTAAACAAGTCCTGGTAGTGGAATCTGTTACTGAAGATAGCCTTTAAAACTGTCTGGCCACTCCATTGTTGTGACAGAAAGCCTGTTGTTGGAGTTTCCTACTTTGCAAAATTCTCTAATAGTTCAATGCCATTTCATAATTTTATATGCAATGGTCGTACATACAAACTGATAAGAAATGTGCATGACTTAATTCTTCACTGCATTATATCTTATGATGTTATTTACCCTGTGCAGAGTAAGTGTAACTCACTAGCATATGCATATGACTCCACAAGGGATCAAGCAAGGAGATATGAAGCCTTAGACTGTAAATACAATTTAAATTAGTGTGAAAATAACATCATGCAAAAGTACTGTAGGCATCTCTCTATTATCACAATTTCATAATACAACATGGCATGCTAAACTACGCTGGTATACTCACTTATAGCAAATTTAGCATTTGGTATAATTGGCAACAGGAAAGATAATGCTGAATTGAACTCTTATGTTATTAAGTGTCATATTTTATAGAGAAAATGCCAAAATGGTTTATGATAGACCATGTTTAACTAACTATTTTTGTATGTTTATCAACACAACTTGGTGTTCTTGTTCAACATATTCAAAATGCAACAGCTGCTGAACGTTGTTAAATTATGTCATAATGTCAGCCGCTACAAAATAAGACATGTCCTTAAATGCAGATCAATATAAATGGTTCAGTGTCAAAGCTCCAATTTTTGAATAACAAAAGTGACTTTTCACATAAACATTTTATGAAGTATCTCACAAACCAGTGTTTCCAAACTAGATTTTTCATAAGAAAACACATGAAAACAAAAGAGGAGTCTTGTGGCACTTTGAAAACTAACAAATTTATATTTCACATGAGCTTTCAGGGGCAAAGTCTCATGTTGTCAGACGCCAGAGTAGAGAAAACTAACTTTGAAAAAAATCTTACAGTATGGCAGTGAAAGATAAATTCTGTGATTACATTTCACTGCATCAGGTCAGATTACTTCAGCAAATCAAACAAGTTATATAGATTCAAATACAACATATCAGAAAGTGGGGAGGTTGATAGGAGGTGAGAATCCCTGTTGGTAATGAAAAGTTAATTCAAAGTTAGCAATGAGAAGTCAGTGGCACTGCTATGGGTACCCACATGGTGCCACAGTATGCTAAAATTTTCATGGCTGGCTGAGAACAACGCTTCCTCAGCTCTCATCCCCAAGTACTACTCCTCCATTTATGCTATATCAATGACATTTTCATCATCTGGACCCCCAGAAAGGAGGCCATTGAAGAATTCCACTGATATTTCAATAATTTCCACTCCACAGTCGAACTCAGCCTAGAGCATTTACACATGGGAGATCCACTTTCTGGACACTACAGTTCAAATAAATAATGGACATATAAACACCATGATATACCAGAAACCTACTCATCGCTATAGTTACCTACATCCCTCCAGCTTTCATCCAAAAAAACACCACACAATCCATTGTCTATAGCCAAGTCCTAAGATACAACCAAATTTGCTCTGATCTGTCAGACAGAGACAGACACCTCCAGGATCTCTACCAAGCTCGCTTAAAATTACAATATCCACCTGGAAAAGTGAAGAAACAGATTGGCAGAGCCAGATAGATACCCAGAAGTCAACTTATACAAGACAAATCCAAGAAGAAAAGTAACAGAACACCACTGGTCACCACCTACAGCCCACAACTCAAATTTCTACAACACTTCACCAAGGATTTACAGCCTATCCTACAAGATGATCCCTCACCCTCCCAACCCTTGGGAGGCAAACCTCTCCTTGCTTAAAAACAGCCCCCAACCTTAAATGGATACTTACCAGCAACTATAGACCTTACAACAGAAATAGTAACACGGGCACATATCCCTGCAACAAACACTGCTGCCAACATATCAACACTAATGACACCGACACAGGACCTAATAAAAACCAGAGACTCACTCACCAGTTCATCCACCAGTGTGATTTATGCCATCATGTGCAAACAACGCCCCTTTCTCTTATACATCAGACAAACAGGATAGTCTCTGTGCAAAAGAATAAATGGACGCAAACCTGACATCAGAATAAGAACATTCAAAAACCTTTGTTAGCCTTTAAAGTGTCACAAGACTCTTCTTTTTTTTGCTGAACTAGACAAACATGGCTACCCCTTTGGAATTTGTTCACTTGAAAACAATTTTTCATAGTAAAATTTGGCAGGAACAGTTGGTTCAGGAGCCATTTGATAGATTTTCAGATTACAAGAAAGCTTTTCTATATAATACTAAAACTAATTTATGGTAGCATTTCACATAGTTCTTGTTGAAATATTAGTTGTGAGCAAGAAGGCTGTGTGTGTGTTAAACATGGGTTAAAGGAAACATATGCATGCAACCAAAATATAATTTAAGATTTTTATAGTATGCTTTAGAAAAGGAATAATTTGTAAAACCAAGAGGGAAATTACTGTTCCTTTTATAGCAAGACATAATTAAATTTGGAGAACAGGACAAGAGTAAGGAGCCTTGACGCACCAATGAGTCAGAAGCAGTACGCTGGGTAACAGTGCAGCACACAGTGATGGTTACCAGCTAGCCACCTACTCAGACTGCTTCAAGTGTCTGGGTTGCTTTACCTGGGGAAAAAGAAAAGAGGAGAGTAAATAATTCCTTTGAAAGGAAGAGGGGAGAAGCTGGGAGGAAAAGGACATATAAGGGAGGGATAAACTGAGAGGTAGAATCTGGATAGACTTCTTGGTGATTAGTGGATCAAGCCCCACCACACACACACACTACAGAGATTCAGTACCTCTCACAGATGCTATTGGTGTATGACAGTCACACACCACCTCCAATGTGTCCCTGTGTGTGATAAATACAATGCATCCCTGATCTCCTAGGAAATGTAGTTGCTGTGCCATCTCTTTAGGAGAATGTCTGATATGTGCCATACACTGCTGGCTGGTGGCAGAGCACAGGAATTGTGCCTAATAAATTTGGCCAATTATAGATGTTCAAATATGCACATAACCTCAAACTTAAATCCCCACCTTTTTCCACCATTTCACAGTACACACGCTAGAGTCAAACATAAGGTTAGAAACGTGAAAACACTGTGACATGGCACGAAAGGAATACGGTAATCAAAATATTTAATGGACTTTATGAAAATGTGCAATCTATTACATTATTTATCAACACTGGTGGCCAGGCCCAGACACAACAAATCCAAGCAAAATTACAAGTAAACTGATAGAACATGAAACTTCTCCCTTTCCTCCTCAGTCTATACTCCTCACACAGAAAAATATATAAATATTTTACCATAAAGGACAATAAAATCTTTTTCAGGGAAAATCATCCTCTTTTTGAGCAGTATATAGGATCCCAGAGAAACAATGGGGGACAAAAAACATTTCCACATGAGGGAAAAAGGGAGTTAATAAATTGAAGCATTAATAATTTACACACAAAAGCTTGTACATTATAATTATTCATTTTTATTCATGGCACACAGTATATTCTAGAAAAGGCTTAATCAAAATACTTTCTTTTTGAGATTATAGCAAATCCCTTATCAGTCAAGTCCTGATAACAAGGTTTCTTTCTGTGTTCTATGCAATAATTATGAAACTGTCAGAAATTTGAATATAATTTTTATCACAAGCTTTTTTAAACAACTAGTCTATATCTCAAAGAACTGCAACATTTAATTTTATCTAGCACTGAAATGATAAAGCTAAAATAAAAAAATTCCAAACAGTCCTAAACCTTACAAGCAAAGAGAAAATAGTAAACACAATCTGATTGATATTTAAGCAATGATAGACAGAATATTAATAGTAACATTCATGCCATTTTAGACAACACACATATTTTTATGGGAGGCTGCATGGTTCCATTGGTTGGTACTCAGGTGACCTGCCAATAACTCAAGGTATGTCTACACTTAGAGCAGAATTCAAATTGGCTGTCATCAATTTGAATTCTATTAAGTGCGTGCACATACCCGCTTTCATCAATTCGAACTGAGGCACTCCTCAGTTCAAATTGATGAAAGCTGACTTCAAATTCGTCAAACCCAGTTTGACATCAAAGTCAGGGTCAATTTGAACTAAGACATTCAAATTGACCCAGTGTGGTCATGTCAATTTGAACTCACTGAGTTCGAATTGACAAGGGATGACCTTCCTCCCAGGGGTGCCATGCACCTTGGGAGGAAGACCAGCCCTTCAGCACCTGGGGCAGCAGCCCCAAAGATGCCTTCATCCCCCAGCCACATGGGGCTGGGGGAACCAATGGGGTTCCTGTCCCCTGGTTGGGGACAGGGACCCCAGGCTCCGCTCCAGCCCCACTGCCAGTGCGCCCGGCTTCTCAAGGAGCTGTGCACCCGCAAGACACCCGGGAGTGCCACTCCTTCACAGCTGGCCGCCCGCCTGGAACGCACTGGGCAGGCACCTGCTTCTGCCGTGCTGGCCACCCACCAGGGAAGCACCAGGGTAAGCAGCTTCTCCAGCACTGGCCGCCCACCGGGGAAGCACCATGGCAGGCACTTCTGCCGCTGGCTTCCCGCCTAGAGGACACACCGATGGGTGTCTTCTGCCGTGCTGGCCACCCACCAAGAATGCAGTCCCTGCAGGCGGCTTCTGCCATGCTGGCTGCCCTCTTAGAAAGCACCCAGGCAGGCGGCTTTTGGTGCTGGCCGTCCGCCAGTAAGACACGCCGGTGGGGGGCTTCTGCCGCGCTGGCCACCCACCAAGAATGCAGCCCTGGCAGGCGACTTCTCCAGTGCTGGCCGCCCATCAGTAAAGCACCCGGGTGGGCAGCTTCTCCAGCGCTAGCTGGATTAATTAATAATTATTAATCTGAATTGACCAATTCAAATTCAGTAATTCAAATTGAAAGGCCAAGTGTAGGCATAGCCTCACTGAGTGACTCTGGACAAGCCTCTTCACCTCACCGGGCCTCTGTTTGGCACCCCACTTTTGTTGAACTTGTCAATTCAGATACATGTACCCCTCAGCAGAAACTGTCACTCACTGAATGTTTATATACTACTGTGCAGAATCAAGACCCAGTCCTCGTTGGGCCTCTAAGTGTTCCTATAAATCATGCACATTACAATAAATTTATTGGCTATAAAGCATAGCCTATATGCTTTATAACTTCCTCTGAGCTATACAAACATTGACGTGTATTTAGAACTTAGCAATGCACTGCCATGCTTCCTCCAAATTATGTAGTTTCAGTCTTAAACAAGTCCGATTACCCTTCTCATTGCAGTTAAAGCCATAAAATTAACATTAATTGAATTTTAAAAATCACAAAATATCACACAACTCAAAAAACATGGCAAGCTGCATATCTATGTAGTGAAGCCTCAGGAAAACAGCCTCATTCATAATGAGCACAACACAAAATATAAACATTTCACCTACCACTTTCTTCACAGCAATGATAAAAAAGGGGAAAAAATTGTTTTCGAGACTGTAAGTTCTTTATTGCATGGGCCGCCATTTTCTATATAGATTTGCACAGCCCTCAGCACAATAGAGCCCTGACTGCTTCTACTGCTGCCATAATACAAAGGTAAAATAATAATAGAAGTAAACTGGTTTTATTATTTGTATGTCCTTCTGCATTCCTCTGTTGTAAATGATAATTCTGATTTCAACAATGTAATTTACTCACTTGTCCCTGGGCTCACTCCCGTAACAGGCTGAGTGCTCTGGGCCAATACAGTCTTCATTCAATGGGGTTTATGCTAATGTCAGGCTTCCACTGGCATGGAGTCAGTTATAGGACTGGCCTGCACAGATGTACTTTTGGTATGGTTTCAAGATGATACTGAGGAAACCATACAACGTGGCTCTTACAGAATTTTCAGTAGACTTACTCTGTCCTGAAGGCATTTCAACATGGAGTTGGAGACCAGGGGAAACAATTGAGCCCTAGCTTTAAAAATAAAAGGATGTCAGTTCCTCTACTTAACAGCTGCTCCACACTGACAGATCAGGGGCAAGTGGGATCAACAGCCAAAAGCTTTTAGTTTTTTCCCTTTCCCCTCAAGAGCCTATGCAGTTCTACCCTGAAAAGTGACAATGGAAAAATGGCATCTTCCTTACTCAGCAGCTGTGCACACTTGTCTACCTGTATATTCAGCCACACCTGCTGACTTTTGCAATAGAAATAAAAGTAATGCTACTTTTTACTTTGGTTAGTTCTTCAGTGGCTATACAACTCAAGAAAGTATGTTCCTTCTTGTGGTTAAAAACCTTTCAATTGATTTTACCAGTAGAAATCAATTTAAGACAAAGACAATGCATTGCCAACTCTGAGAACATAGTCTGCTCAGGTGTGAAGCATAATTTAACATTTGTAACAGATGGGGAAAGAGGAAAGAACACAGCTTGACTTTCAGGATGGAGGTGCATGTGAATGGCTGGTCATTAGGAGAACAGTATTTTTTATTTGTAAACTAAGCACACTTGTTTGAAAAGTCCTTGAGACACAATATACAGGCAGCCCCAAGATATCAGTTTCAATCATTTTTTGGAGTAAGGTTAAGTTTTTCAGAAGTACCTAAGCACTTAGGCCTCAATTCCCAAAAGGGCTGCTATGTGTCATGGTGTCTAACTTTGAGATGCTTAGGCAATTACAGAGACACTGTGATCTACAAAGCCTGAGTTGGGTGTATAGACTCCTGCATTATGAAGGGGAGGGAGACACAGGTACCTTCCACAATGTAGTCCACCAAGCAAGCATAGTAAGTTGGAAGCTATCTTAATTTGCCAAGGGGAGATGCCAACCAGTTGAAAGTGCTGAGCCCTGCCACTCTCACAGACTGGGCTACAGAGAGATGCCTATATGTACTTGTGATCCATGAACTAGGGGCTACCTAAGTCATGTGTGGGGCCTGAAACAAAATAGCCTGAAAGGCCAGAAGGCAGCAATCCCATGTAACTTTTAGCCTCATGGGCAGGTTACTTACCAGTTGTGGGGAAGACCCCTTATTCAGCACCTCCTTCCTCCAGACAAGAAAGGGATATCAACAGGGTCCTGTCACCTAAGGGAAATGCCTTCACCTCTAAGCTACAGAGTTATTCTAAGTCTTTATCTGATGCAATTAATATTTAATTATTCAATTAACACAGACAACTTCCATATGTAAGGCTGCAGGAGCTCCCACATCAGAATATCCCACAGCCCAGTGACTAGGGCACTCACCTCAGCGTTGGCTGGTCCCTGCTTTTTCCCTCAGGAGGAGAGGAGCCCTGAAGAGGAAGTGTCTCTCAGCCTGGGTGAATACCTTATCCCCCAGGCTAAGCTTATAAGGAAGATCATCCTCTCTCACCTGTGTTTTTTGTGAACTTACCTGAAGAACTCAGTTTGTCCAGGGGCCTATGAGCATATCTACTGGATCAGATCAGACCCTTGCACATAAGCCAGCTGGCCTAACATCATCTTTCCTACTTTAGGAACTGCTCTGGAGCATGGGCAGGAGATGGGTGTTTGCATGCCTAGAGTGAGGCTGCAGTGGGTATGCTCAGAGACAGAATCATACTCTCTCTCTGGCCTAACACTGTTGATTATATTTAATTATGTAAGTCACAGTGGAACAGCTTTAAGGGGCACAACTGAGAGAGACCTATCTCTAAATATCCCATAGTCTAGTGGCTAGGTGGAACCTAACATAGAAACTAGAGCACTTTTACTGTAAAAACATATGAACTCCATGAGTTTCGGTGTCTATAGGATTAGGTAGCAGCTGAGCAGAATATTTGTGGATCAGAAAACAAGGTTTAGGGTCCTTAAAAACAGACGTAGTACTTAGGTATCTTGTGGATCACATTCTAAGCCTTGTTATGGTAAGAAAATCATTGGAATAATGATCATATTCACAAAACCATAATAAATACATAGGCTCCATACAACAAGTGGACTGAGAGGTACCCAAGAATGGGATCCACAAATGCCAGCAAGCTAGGGAGGAAGCTATCTCAACAAGCCAGCCACAGAGGAGAGGGGTGGATCCTAAGTACTTCCCTTCACATAGAGTTAGGAACCTCTCTCCACTTGGGATCCACCGCCAGGAACACTCTCCTCCAGCTGTGTGCCCAAGCCATTTCTTACAAGAATGGCAGCAGCATGCCTAAATTTTCACCAAACAGTTGGAGGTGGGAAGGAGGAACACAAGCCCCTTTAAACCTTTGCTTAATGGTTAAACAAATTATGTGGGATGTGTGAGATCCCCATTCAATTCCACCTCTGCCTGATGAGGAGAAGGGGTTTGAACATGAATGTGCCACCATTTCCACCTACCCATTGGATTATGGGATATCTGGATATAGGTCTCTCTCAGTTTTGCTTCTTGAAGCTGTTTCATTGTGACTTACTTAACTGAATATAATTAGTAGCTTTAGGCCAGAGAGAAAATGATTCTGCAGTCCAATGAGGAGGGCAAACACCTAAAAGGTGGGAAATCCATGTTTAAATCCTCTCTCATTCAGCCCAGTGGGGGAGGGGGTAAATACCAAGCCAGAGACTTACATTGTGGATTAGCTCCTTTACCACTAGCCTAAAGGTTCCCAGTGTGGGCCATAAAGGTCAGATAGGCAGGGCAGTGCCTATCTTCACCTGACCTGAGCATGCTTGGCACTTAGAGGGAGCTGTTGTACAAGTGTCCAGCAACAGAAACTTAGGTGCCGAGGGGACTTTTATATTAAGTGTTTAGATCATGAGATATTTTAGGTGCCTCCAACGTTAAGCAGCAGGTCAGCAAGGACTGTGTTCACTGATACCAGTATTTTGGATTTAAGCACATAAAGTGGGAGTGAGGCACTTAAGTCCCTTTACGTATCTGCATCTAAGTCACTTGGGTGGCTTTGAAAACGTTACCCTTGAACTAGGCTTTGAGATGAATTGACGCAGTGGCCTCACAACTTCATCCTCTGAGACCTTAAACTGTAGCAAAAAAGGCTGACTGAAAGTCACCCGCAAGGCATGAAAACCTTCACTATTATGAGTACCACATATTGTGAACTAAACCTAGAGAAACCATAAAGCAGCCTTGTAGAAGAAGGGAGAGCATATCACCCTAAGTGAATTTGCTGAATACAAAATCCAGGTTATGATCTGTGTGCAGAAAGAGTGCTCAACTGCCACTGAAGCATTCTCCTTACTGCCCACCAGACCTCATGGAGCTAGGAGCCTGAGTGGGTAGGCTGGGGGGCAAGTTTCAAGACATTGCTCTCTCATTCCAAAGAACTTAATTAGAAAACGATAAGACAACCTGCATTATTCAAGCTACATTCCCTTCTCTACACCTGCTCCTCCAGGGCACTGTGGGTAGCAGGAACTATCCAGTAGTGAGGTTTGATTGAGGCCATACTACCAGGGAGTAGGAGATCACACCCAGAGCAAAGATTCAACGCTTTCTGGGAATCCTCAGTGAAGACAACAGCTTTTCCATAGAGGGCAAACCCTGCCACTCTGGTTGAATAGCAGAGTAATCTACATAAGCAAACCCTGTAATCATGAAGATTTTCTCAGAAAATGTCCCCTGTGCAAGAGGGGGCTATCTCATCCAATCAAAGGAAAAATACTTTTTCCAAGGAATAGACCAGAAACCATTACCGCAGCATTTCATTTTAATATTGGTAATACTAGAGGAAACATATTTGACCAAGGACAGGCACTCTATCCCATATAAAGCCTAATACTACTCTAATAACAAAGGGTAAACTGCAGAGAATAAACAAGCTGAATGAATTCCAGCTGCTTGCTGTCGATTGGATAAGCTTTCGAAGGGGTTTTATGGCTAGTATATGTTTAAACCACTCAGGCACAGGTAAGGATTCAGGGTTTTTGATATTGTTGTTGCTAATTTTAGTTCTATCAATGTTCTGCAAATAAGATTGCTAAATGTAAATGGGGCTTAAGTAATTTTAAGCTCAGTTCCAAACCCTCCTGAGTGTTGCAGTTCTACCCTTTATAGAAAATAGACTCAAAACTGCCAAAATCTGGGCAAGTTTGGATGGTGATCAAGATCTATAAATCAGGCCCATCTTTACTTTAATAGATGGAACTAGTTATACTGCCACTGCACAGGGACAAAAGAGATCAGAAGGAGAAAGACCTGCCAGCAAATATCCTTGTCATGATAGGTTCACCAGACATGCAGGTCAGGTTATGCTTCTGGGAAGCATATTTCCAAGGATATCTGGTAACCTGTGATACACAATAGGTCTCTGGAACTTCATAACTAACTGTTGTATCTAACTCATGCTATGGTGATAAGCATGAATGCATTCTGTACATAGTTGGCAGTGGAGTAATGAATGACTAGAAGGCCAAAAGGTGGGCGTAGCAAGAATGGTTTACTTACTGTATGTCTCAGTGGGAACTGCCTGGTTTTAGTGACCTCACAGACGGCTGAGGAAAGGATAATGGAGGCAAGAGCATTAATGTTAGCTCTATTTCTTAAATCATAAAGTGCAAAGTAAAGTCTTCTAGGTTTCTGCAAATCAGCATTCGGCCCATGTAACAGGGCAAAGAGAAAATACAGGTGATGCAAGTGAAGACAGAATGCTGAAAACAAAATAAACATATTTTTCTTAGAACAATGAACTTCGAGTAAGAAAGGCACTTCTTTGCTCATTCATGTTATTGTGCTGAGTACTGACTAGGGTATTCATTTGCCACTAGACAAAGTAAAAGAGTCTTCCTACCCTGCAGATCTTACAAAGGAAACAAAGAAACAATACTTCAAACAGAAAGGAATCTCCTCTTTGCTCCCTGGTGTGGACAGAGCAAGGAGTGGTCCCTGCGTTTAGTGTGGTGTTTAAAATAAAATAAAACAAAATATTAATACAATTAATTCTTAATATAATTAATAGCAGCCCTCCATTAGATGGCAGGCTGCCCCCAATAGAGAAGCTGTGTGCTTGCCCCACCAGGCTGGCTAAGCTATTCTAGGTGTAGGGGACAGCTTGGATGAAAACACAGAGATGAGAGGGAGAGAAAATACGAATGGAATAGTATCTGCATAAGTTACAGGGTCAGAAGGAAAGAAAGGAGAGTTGTAGAGATGTTAAGAGCTTAAATGATGGTGGGGGGATTACAAGCTCAAACTGGTTGTGGAAAGTGAAAGTGAGCTAACAGAGAGATGCAAAGAAAAAGACAATGTGATCAGAGCTGTGGGCAGAAAAAATATTTCTTCTGCAATGTTCTGGACAGATCTGAGAAGAAGGAGAGAATCTGGGAATCAACAATGAACAAATTATAGTAGTTTACAGATGACTCATACTTTGACTTACATTTCAGTTCCAGGAATGGAAAGGAAAAGATGAATACTGGAGATATTGTCAATAGCATGCACAGGTCTCTAGCACCAGGGAACCAATACTTATATTTGTGCCCCCCTCCACCCCTGATGGTGGCAGCAGCAGCAGCACCCTACAGTGGGAGGGATCTGCAGGCCTTTTTGCCAATCTCCTCCACTCTCCTCCTCCTGCTGAGAGGGTACTGGGGAACAGGAGTGAAAGGGCAGATGACCCCCTGCTACTTGGTGGTGGGTGCTGCCTAGCCCCTGCCCAGCCAAGGTCTCTGTGTCTCCTTTGTTGTGCTCAGTGTGGGCGTGCAGGGGTTGGAAGGCACAGGGGCCAGGTTCCCCACATTATACATCTATATTACAAACAATACAAAAAAAATCCCAAAATAGGAATGAGTTTATTTTTATAGATTTTTCCATACTCAGATTCATTCTTCTTGTCCTTTATGCCTCTTTTCCTGGTTAGGGTCATGATGGCAGCATAGACAACAGGGAGGACCAGACCCCCTTTCTATTTCAACAGGTTCCAGTTTCCCCTGGGGGATTTCCAGGAGTTACCAGGAGACATAATGCCTCTAACGTGTTCTGGTTTGGGCTCCTGCCAGTGGAATATGCCTAGTATAGTTCCAAAGTAAGCCTATAAGGGGGCATCCATATCAGGTTCCCAAGCCATCTTAGCTGACCCTTCTGCATACATAAGAATAGCAGCTTACTCCAAGGCTCTTCTACATAGACTCATAGACTTCAATGTCACCAGGAACTGCAGAGGGTTCATGTTCCCCTCCTTGCTGCTCTGAGCTTCTTCCCCTACAAACCACATGCAGAGATGCCTGTTCATGCAGCACCTAATGCTATCTGTTTACAGGCTTTTCTTCCCACCACCAGCTATTACCAGGTACGGTCTCAGTCATACAGACTGAGCCACCAGATCAGTGCAGCTTACCTCCAACTGAGGTTTCTCCCTTTCAGGCTAGCCCCTTGCCCCTTCTGGCCATTGCTCCTCCTACCAACCTTTAGTGAGCCCCTAGCCAGTCCCCAAGCACCTTCCTGCAAGGGTCGTTTAAAGGGCCTATCTAATGAGCTTCCCAACTGCTCCTTCTTAGCCAAGTCCCTACAAGATCACTCAAGTTGGCTCAATTCCCCAATTTAACTGGGCTCCATGGCAAAAGGCTGGCTTAACCCTCAGTGCTCAGCCAGTATGCTGTCACAGGCCCAACAGGATTGTCTAGTCTGACCGGCACAACACAGGCCACAGAACTTCACCCACCTGCTCCTGTGACAGACCCCTAACCTATGTCTGAGTTATTGAAGTCCCTCAGAATAAATGGTCAGTTTTCACAATGGAGACGGGTAAGTAGTGAGATATTCTGAAGATCTGTACTGGAACTTGTGCTACTCAGCATATACACAAATGTTCTGGAAAAGTAGGTAAATAGTGAGGTGGCAAAATTTCACACAACACAAAATTACTCTATATAGTTTTGGAGTCAACTGTGAAGAATTGCAAAAGGATCTCACATATGTGGGTGACCGGGCAGCTACATGACTGATGGAATTCAATGCTGATAAATGCAAAGTAATGCACACTGGAAAACAGAATCCCAACTATACATACAGAACAATGGAGTCTAAATTAACTGTTACCACTCAACAAAGACATCATGGGGTCATCACGGATATTTCTCTGAAAAACATCTATCTAGTGTGCAACAACAGCCAAAAAAGCTAACAATATTAGGAAAGGGACAGGTAATAAAACAGAAAATATCAGTGTGCCACTATTCAAATTCATGATGCTGAGAGGGATCCCAGATTTTTACTGCAGGCCTGCAGGCAGTGCTCAGGCCACGACTGCCTCTCAGCAGCTCACCCGAGTACTCAGAGAAGGGAACCAGGGTAGTCCTAGCTCACAGACAGACCTGCCCACAAAGTTCCCATTTTCAGCATACTAACCCCCATCTCTAATCATACTCCCTCTCTCTATTCATATTACCCCCAAAGCTTGCACTTTCAGCATGCTATCTCCCATCTCTCTTTGGCATGAAGTTGGTCTAAGCTGTATCTCTGCAAAGGTTTCTTAGCCCTTTCTCTTTGATTTGGGCATCTAGTGTCTTGGCAGTGACACATTATAGATTTTCTGACATTACTTACAAAAAGTTGAATTAATTGAGAGTGGTTCTTCAGAATCAAGCTTCGCTCAATACATTGTCCTAACAGGTCATGTGAAGTGCTAAATGCTCATTCAATAACTGCATAAAACATGTATTAGGAAAGGATTTTAAAACATCTAAGTTTCTAAATCCAGGGAAATAATTTACATTTTTAATTCTAATAAACAGATACTATCATATTGGGAAATAATTTTTGCCAAGTCTATAACGAACAGGTCTGGGCAGAAAATAACACATTTATAATCCTGATGCCAGTCAGATATATAGGAAGCAGCTTGTTCTTTCCTCTATAGGTCTTAAAACATTAAAAATCCAATAATTTAATATCTACAATGTTTGTTGGTGGGAATTGTGACATACTTTCTATTCAATACCATGAAGCAGAATTTCTGAATATAAAACTAATAAGTCGTATGACTGAGAATCTCAGAACTTCAAACATATGCTTTCCCAAAGGTTTAATCAGCATCAGTTTACCCAAGCCACTGCATACCCACTGGCATTGGGCTAACCAAATTATTGAATGCCATGGGGAGAAAGAGAGAGGAAGCACAAGGATTTTTAAAAAGATGGTTAATATAGTCTTCAAAAAGGAATCATTAAGTGTATCTGGGTCATGGGAATTTTACAAAAAACAGCACCTAATGAAGTGTGCATTATGATGACAAATATAATTAAACCCCATTAACTCTAACTCTGATTACAAAGCAAAAGAAAGAGACAGCTATTCAGTTTCTTTTCACTGTTCTAATGACATTAAGGACCAGAATTTCAAGAGCTGGGCTCCTTTTTCTTCTGCTTGTAATTACTGTCACTTGGTCTTCAAAGCACCTGATCTAAAGGTGCAGTCAGATATTTGAACTACCACGTGACCTAAACTATGCATGTGCAAATAATCACAGACCAAAAAAAGAGACCTCACAAAACTGAGCTGATCATTTAATCCTCCTCGTGAAAGATGAGACATCTACTGCATAGATCCTAAACATCATCCAGTTTGTAATCCTCATTTAATGGAACTATTTGCACCCACCTTTCCCCCCGAAAAGGTCTCAGAGAACCTGCTGGAGGCTGTCTGTACAAATGTCATATGCCCTCTGTCTGAAGCATCTGCCACAGCAAAACTCCTGCAGGAGCCACAGTGGCAATGTGCTCAGTTATGAGCCTAACAGTTTTCTCTAACCCTTTGGAGAATGTGCATTTCATTCTTCAGTGGATAAACTACTAGAAATTAGTGTTTTATCAGCTGCACCTATCTTAACTTAGTCTGGGAATTATCCTGACACCAAGTGGCTGCAATGTCACCATAAAAAGTCATTCCTATTGTCCTAACTCTAACTCCACTCCTCCCCACTATGGGAGCTCAATCCTTGGAAACACATGTGAAAGGTCTTCTTCAAGGTTGGGAAACAAGGGGGCTGTGCTGTAAAGGGGAACATTGGTGTATATTTATGCAGAAGAACTTTAATTTATTTGCATTCTAAAGAACTAAGAAACTTCTTACTGTTTTTTTGCCCTCCACTGGTTTTGATTCACACACAGGAATGCTAGGGCATCAACAGCACACAGTAATATGGCAATCTTCAATATTAATTCAGTAATCAAAAGGTGTTAAGGAGCCTTACTAAGACATACTCAGAGTAGATTTCCTCCCACAGGTTTGTGCTTATTATAAGGAAAATAAGGTCACTTACCAAAACTCTGCACTTGTTGCATCTCCCATACAATTCCATTACACTGATATTGAATGTTTTCCACACTTCATTGCACTATGCACTTTGTATTCATGGTATTCAAATAATTACTCAGTATGATCATTCTTTTTCATCCCTTTCAGTAGGGGCACACTTTCACCACTTTTCACACACTGATATAACTTTGACACATAAAATCTTTAAGCATACAGTGCATTATATCATCTTTCATCTTAGCAGCCTATTCAACTCAGTCGTTGACCAGCTATGACACTTGCTTTCACATAACTATGCCTTATCACTTTATGTAACTTCTGCTGAATTCCTATTCTGTATTCAGCAACTTCATAATACACACAGTTCTAACTGAATGCAATCTCTTTTCACATTTCTATTTTTCTGGATATACAGATGGATGAGGTGACAGGTTTTAAGCTGCAGGCTGCAAATCTATTAACTTAACATTGAAGGAGGGGAGCTGTCCATTCCCCACATTCTATATTGAGCATTTAATTTGGTCCAATGCAGGGTTAAACAGCTTCACACCATAAAACCAGTATTACAGCACTGAACCTCTTCAGCCTAATCCAAAAACTCATTCTTGTGATGGGGAAGATTGCATCAAAGGTTGCTGGTTTTCTCCTTTTCTCTGCTGACCGTGGCCTCCCCCCAAACCCGCTGGTTAGTGGGGCCAGCAAAAAAGATGGTGGTACTCCATACCCCTGTGTACCATCACAAAAAATACACAACTTCAGTTCATGGAGACTTCAAATCTCCCATTCTCTTTACAGGTGAATGGTCCCCCAAGCATACTCCAGGTCTTATTTACTTCTGAGAGCTGGTCCTCTAGCTTCTTCTGGACTGCACAATGGCTGTAAGTTGCAATGATATAAACATTCTTATATTCCTCCTACCATTAAGTTTCCCCATTCTTTTTTTTTACCTAAATTTTGCCTTCATAACGGAATAAGAAAAGATATCTTTTGGACATCTATCTGTTTGGCTCCTGGGAAAACATTCTTACCTTATTCAAAAATCAGTGAGACTCACAGCATCATGGAAACACACCTCAACAATACCTCAGCTATGGGGGCATGAAGGAGGCAGCAATAGTGACAAAACAGTCCATCGACATCCATGGAGGGCTTTAAATTAAGAAGGGGGCCCCATGCTGTTTCTTAAAATTTGAATCCTTATAAATGCTCTGATTTGGTGTTGCAGTATGACTTGATCCTATGTCTTACACTCAGCTGCATTTATTTTCATCCAATTCTGTAAGTTCCCCCTCTTCAAAGCATCTGACAAAGTGGTATATTCTCCCACAAAAGCTCATGCGATAAATAAATCTGTTAGTCTTTAAGTGCCACAAGACTCCTTGCTTTTTTTTTGCTTTACTAGACTAACACGGCTGCCCCTTTGGAACCTGACTTCTCCCATCTCCCCTGGCTTGTCACTGGGAACCAGAGAAGCTCCTCCTTTCAAAGCAACCATCCATGTGTACTTGAGGTCAAGGAAAGGCTAAATTCTCTCACGTTTGGTATCAAGCACTTTTCCTCCACTAGCCCTCAAGCACTGGCCATCTTGCTGCTGGTCCAACCATGCTTTTCTTACCATTCAGTGCCAGAATGTGTACTGGGGATTTCTATATTATTATTAATAGCTTCTCAGTTGCCTGAGGATAAGCTTGGTGCCTCACATAGACAAGGCTACTACCCCAACAGAGCACATAATGTAAATTTAACATTACACAACAAGGAAAGGTTATAAACACGTATGTACAAGTGGGGAGGAGGAGATAAAGATGGGCTTGCAATATAGTATTATTTTGCAGCTGCTTGCAAAAAAACCTTATCTTAATTCTTAACTTTCAGCTTGACTATTGCCAGTGAGGGAGTTGACTGACATGATTGCAGAGCCAATAGGCATTATCTCTGAAAACTCTTGGTTACTGGGGGAGGTCCTGGGCACTTGGAAAAATGCAAATATAGTGCCCATCTTTAAAAAAGGGAAAGAGGAGGATCTGGGGAACTAGAGACCAGTCATCCTCACCTCAGGTCCTGGAAAAATCATGGAGCAGTTCCTCAAGGAATCCATTTTGTAGCACTTGGAGGAGAACACAGTGATTCGGAACAATCAGCATAGATTACCAAAGACAAGTTATGCCTGCCCAACTTGATTGCCCTCCATAATGAAATGACTAACTGTAGATGAGGGGAAAGTGGGGGACATACTTGACTTTAGCAAAGCTTTTGATGTGGTCTCCCCAGTATTCTTGACAGCAGGTGAAAGAAGTATGGGTTGGCTGAATGAATGGACTTGGACTAAAAAATAAATAAAAAGCAGGCTGGATTGTTGGGCTGAACAGGCAGTGATCAGGAGCTCAATGTCTAATGAGCAGTTGGTATCAAGCAGAGTGCCCCAGGGGCCAGTCCTGGGACTGGTTTTGTTCAACATCTTCATTAATGATCTGGATGATGGGGTGGATGGTACCCTCAACGAGTTCATGGATGACACTAATGTGGGAGGAGCACTACATACGTTGTTGAATAGGAATAAGATACAGAGTGACCATGAAAAATTGGAGGATTGGACCAAAAGAAATCTGACAAGGTTCAACAAGGACAATTGCAGAGTCCTGCCCTTTAGATGCAAGAATCCCACACCCTGCTACAGACTTGAGACTGACTGGCTAAGCAGCAGTGCTGCAAAAAAGGACTGGGGGGGGGTTAGAGTGGACAAGAAGCTGGATATGAGTCAACAATGTGCCCTTATTGCCACGAAGGCTAATGGCATATTGGGCTGCATTAGTAGGAGCATTGCCAGCAGGTCGAAGTAAGTTATTATTCCCTTCTATACAGCACTGGTGAGGCCACATCTAGACTGTATCTAGTTTTGGGCCACATGCTACAGAAGGAAACTGAGCAAACTGGAGGGAGTCCAGCAAAGGACAACAAAAATTATTACAGTCTGGGGCAAATGCCTTCTGACAAGAGGCTGAGATAACTGGGCTTATTTAGTCTGCAGAAGAGACAAGCAAGATGGAGTTTGATAACAGCCTTCAACCACCTGAAGGGAGGTCCACACAGGATGGAGCTAGGCTGTTCTCAGTGGTGGCAGATGACAGAACAAGGAGCAATGGTCTCATGCTGCACAGTGGGAAGTCTAGATTGGATGTTAGGGAAAGGTTTTTCACTAGGAAAGTGGTGAAGCAATGGAATGGCTTACCTAGGGAAGTGGTGGAATCTCCATCCTTAAGAGGTTTTTAAGGCCCAGCTTGACAAAGCCCTGGGTGGGATGACTTAGGTGGGACTGGTCCTACTTTGAGCAGGGGATTTGGCAAGATGACCTCCTGAGGTCCTTTCCAACTGTAATCTTCTGTGATTCTATCTCCCCATTATATCATTTAGGCCAAAAGCTTAGCATTCAAGGAATGTTTAGACATTTCTACAGATAATGAAAATATTCAGAGTTATATTTGAGATGCTTACGTCTCAGGGCCTAAGCCAGAACAGTAAGCAATCAGTCTCCCTTATAGACCAGTTATTCCATAAATGTTCACTATCATACACAAGATATTAAAATAGATGGAACACTTCTCTAATATGTATGGCAATTTCTAAATTTCTGTGATCTAGTTGTCTTTCTTTTGCATCTGGAATGAAAGAGTTTCCTGCAGAATTCCATAGACTATAAGAAAGATCATACTGAGTTGGAGCAATGGTCCATATAGGTCAGTATCCTATAGCCAGTGCCAGGTACTTCAGAGGGATTGAAGAGGACAAGTAACCATTAAGTGATCCATCCCATCACCATTCCTAGTTTTTGGCAAACAGCACTCCCCTCCATCTGGATAATACCCAATAAGTAACCTATCCTCCACGACAGGGGTAGGCAACCCCAGGTATGTGTGCCTACAGTGGCACCTGAGCCCATTCAGAGCGGTGTGGAGGAATTCCAGGGCTGAGGCCTAACAGAGTGCTGAGGCCTAACAGCATTGAAACACAGATGGATAGCTCAGCAAGACCTTGGTGGGGTGAAGTTGCACCCTCTGCAATACCACAGAAATTGCCACTCCTGCCACTGAAAGCCACTCTGGGCAGCTTCCTTCAGGTGCAGCTGGGACACAGGGGCCCCTGATGTCTATGCCTCCATGTGACAGAGAAGAAAACTGCCTGGAGTGGTGCCTTTCTGTAGTGTGATGCTCCCCAAAGGAGCCATTCCAGGCAGCTTCTTTCTGCAGCATGCGTGGGAACCCCTGAAAGGAGCTGATTCTTTTTGTGGCATGGTTGGGGCCTCCTGTCCCCAGGCATACCACCAAGATGAGCCACCCTCAGTGACTTCTTTCTGTGGCATGCCTGGGAAGTGCTACCACTCCAGCCGTGACTGCTGCTGAATTTTCAGGCAGCTGCCACATTTTTTCAGCAGAGGAGGCCACTGGCATGAGCTGAGGGTCGGGGAGGAAGGACAGGCACAGGGGTTGGCAAAGGTTGCTGACCCCTGCTCCATGAACTTATCTAGTTCTTTTTAAAACCCTGTTATAGTCTTGTCCTTCACAATTTCCTCCGGCAAGGAGCTCCATAGCCTGACTGTGTGTTGTATGAAAATTACTTCATTTTGTTCCTTTTAAACCTGCTCCCTATGAGTTTCATTTGGGGACTCCTAGTTCTTGTGTTATGAGAAGAAGTAAATAACATTTCCTTATTTACTTTCTCCATATCAGTCATGATTTTATAGATCTCTTTGATATCCCCAATTAGTTGTCTGTTTTCCAAGTGAAAAGTGCCAGTCCTATTAAAAATTTGTTTCTGAAGCACTGAAGGATCACAACAAATCTATAGTAAATTACCATTTTCTGTGTAAGAGAATACTTTAAAGTTCTTGTTTCTGTTGAAGATGTAAATACTAGTATTAATAATTTATGATATCAGAGAAGAGAGATGTATATACACATAAAAGAAATTTGTGTGCAAACGCTGTAGAATGATCTATAATTTTAAGTAATTCTTTTCTCAGCTTCATTATGAAAATCTCAAATTTATGTTCTGACAGCTTTATCATAGAATCATAGAATCATAGGGTTGGAAGGGACCCCACGAGGTCATCTAGTCCAACCCCCTGCCAAAAAAAGCAGGACCACTCCCATTAGATCATCCCAGTCAGTGTTTTGTCCAGCTGGGACTTGAACACCTCCAGAGATGGAGATTCCACCACCTCCCTAGGCAACTTATTCCAATGTTTCACCACTCGCCTAGTAAGGAAGTTTTTCCTAATATCCAGCCTGGACCACCCCAGCTGTAACTTGAAGCCATTGCTTCTCGTTCTGCCCTCTGTTACTACCGAGAACAGTACAGAATTCAATGAAAAATAAGTAAACAAAATTAATGTAGTTTTCCACTTTTAAAACATATCCCATTGCAAAGGGAAGTGCTTAGCAAGAAGAAATAATAGTATTTTGCAGGGCTAATCTTCAGACCTTTTCATTTCCAGTCCTTTTATACTATTTTTGTCAAACAGAATATGTAGTTTATTGATTTATTTTGCCGCCCTATGCTAATAGTTTATTATTTTTTGTCCTTACAAAACTTTTACAACAACTTTTCAAATAAAAGCTTTAACACCAGAAATGTATGTTCTCTTTCAAATATTTACAGTTTAATTCAGATCATTTTTGCAGTATTTCATAAACCAACAAATGTATTGACAAATGTATGGAGAAATTCAAAGCAATATGTGTTTCCACTTTTTGTGGTTAAATCTTTAGATAGATTTCATGCTGAAATGTGTTTCCTGAGTGACACTTCACAGAAGTTGAAACTGAATGGTATCAACATTTAAATATCCATTCTTTGTTTTGTCATTCAAGGACTGTGTATTATATGCTTATCTATTCTTTGGGCAGTATTAAAAGGCTTTAGAAACTGCTGATAGTAATTAACTATCTAGTGGAGCAGCAAAGCTCTGCAACATTACTGGACCATGTCAAATATAAAAAGAAATCTAACTACTGCAAAATAGTGTGCCTGTTGACATTCCTGAACACTTACACTACACATATCTGCTTAATTTTACAAAATCCATGAGAGCTTATGAATTCCTGAACAACAGACGGTTCAGTAAAAATTAGAATAGTTATATGCTAAAAGACATCACTTAAATGTTTTCGCTTTGAATTGTAGTTTATAGTGGTTGTTCTACTTCATTATGCACTTCAATAGCTCAGGCATAAGCAGAGACTTTTGGTCAGGATTACAGAAAGTTAAGTTTTGGTCACTGTGAAATAGCCAGGGTTTGCAGCATTTTAGTCTGAAATCATCTGCTGTGTTTTATAATCTAACACTGATCCCAGCTGAAGGCAAAAATTGTATCTGTTTTTGACTGCCACCAAAAACGGCAGGCAGTGTTGACCTGCCCTTAGGTTAGGTTCCTTTCCTCAGAATCCGACATGATGAACTGGGATCCACCAAATACAGCTGAAACCAGCCTCGGTGGGGCTAACTTGGCAGTGACCTGGTAGGTTGTTTTGGTTTCCTCACAGCATCATGGAGTTAGGTTAAATAAGACCAGGACACAGGCGTTAATAGTAATTTGTAGGAATGTTTAGTGTTCACAGTTTGTGGATATTGTCTAGTATGGATAAAGGTCCAGCTCCTAGCTCTAAGAGAGACCTCTGTGTTTGCTAGTGGACCTCATGCCTATGTAAGAAAGGAAGATCTCAAATCTTTGCAGACCAAGATCCTACTTTGGCAATCTCCATCCTGCATGAGAGAAGGTGGGGTATATGCATGAGAGAGGATTCAAAAGAGTGAGCTGAGATCTATGGGCAAGCTACGCAGAGTCTGCTCTGAGATATATAGTAGAAATCTTGCAGCCCCCACAACTGACCCATTTTAAATGCCTGGTATGCAAGAGTTGGGAGAAAGAGAGCAAAATTTTTGTCGGGAGGCAAGACATGTTAATAAAGGTGTGGCCTGCTGTTTCAATACATCCCAGTGTTCATCTTCATTCACTAGCATGTCCTAATGAAGGGAAATTTTGCAAATGACTTCAATTGGATCAGCATTTCACTGAGTGTTTTCTATGAATTGTAGAGGGGAATGTGTCTGTATCCATCCAAATGTTTAAGTTCACTACAGCCATTATTGGACCCAATTCTGCAAAGAGAGTGGGAAATGAACCCAGAGGCCATAAGAGGTATAGCGGTATGTTAAATAGCTGAAAAGTACTGCAGTGAACACTGTGTAAAATATTACTATCATAGTGATGGGTGCAGAGTCAGGATAGGACACAGTAACAAGATGACAGGCAAGGTCTGATGCAAGCTGCATTTCATAAACTCCTTCAGGGAAATTACTGTCAAACATAGCAGATGTCAGAGGAAGTTACTGTTCTGAACAGACAGCTTGGACAATTGCACCGCATACAACTACAGAGGTAAATGCAGACATCTGTTAAGGTACAATTGCACATGCCATACGTTGCCCTGACAGAATGGCTCTGTCCTACCGCGTCAGTGTGCATACCTCCTCAACACAGCAAGCTTGCTTGACCATGCCAAATCTTTTCTCCTCAACTGTTATCCATATTTTAGATCTGTACTATCAACAGTGATTCCTACTAAACAACAGGCTTTTGTGAGGGGCTAAACAGCTGTGTAAGAAAGGGTTACTCATCCTGTGCAATAACTGGTGTTCTTCAAGGATGTGTGTCCCTGTGGGTGCTCCACTTTAGATGTCATTGTGTCCCATGCTCTTGATTAGAGAGCTTCTCAAAAGTATTCACTCAGGCCACGCATGTGCAGCTCTCATCCCAAGGTGCCATTGGTGCATCTTCTAATGCATGTGCTACCTGATCCCCTCAGTTCCTTCTCTACCACAGAGGTGTTAAAACCTTAAAGTACAGGGGAGCAGGAAGGGTGGTAGAGCATGTACGGGGATGAACATCTCGAAGAACACCAGTTACTGCATAAGGCAAGTAACTCTTTCTTCTTTTTCAAGTGATGTCCCTGTGGGTGCTCCGCGTTAGGTGACTAGAGATCCATGCCTTGTATTGGAGAAGGAACTTCAGTGTTAATTATTTTGTACAGATAACAGTACAGTTAACTCTAATGAGGGATCCTTGGGACATGCCTGGTCAATAGTATAATGTTTTATAAAAGTATGCGCTGATGTCCTTGCTGTGGTTTTGCGTACATCCATTAATGAAAAATTGTTCAATAAGGCCACACAAGTGTCTGCTGCTCTTGTGGAATGAGTTCTCGTCCCTGAAGGAATCTGTAAAACTTCTTGTTCATAGCGTAACTGGATACATGTTGGCATCCATTTGAATAGCCTTTGGCTGGAGATGGCTTTGCCTTTCAAGTGCTCTGGTAGAGAGCTGAAGAGTTTGTTTGATTTTCTAAATGTTTCCCTTCTCTCCAGGTAAAAGGCTACCCTTCTGACATCCAGAGTGTGACTTGCTGCTTCTTGTGGATTGTTACGTGGTTTTCAAATAACAGGTGGATAGATGGGTAGGTTTTGTTATTAAGAAGTTCAGCAGCACCTGTGGTAAAAGTTTGGGTGTGACATAAGGCTGATTTTATCTTTGTAAAATATCATGTCTAGGGGATAAGCCATCAACACGCTAATCTCACCTACCTGCCCGGCTGATGTAATAGCAATTAAAAATTAAACCATTGTGGACATGTTGAAGAGTGAACATGTTACTAGAGCTCGAGCAGTGCCCTAGTAATGGCTTTGAGTACTAAACTTAGGTCCCATAATGGTGTGGCGGTAAAAATGACTAGAAATACTCTCCATAGACCAACTAAGAATCTTTTGAGAGAAAGAGGATGAGAGAATATGGCCACATCATTTATTTTGTTGTGGAAGACAGTGATCACTGACAGATGTGTACTGAAGGCATTAATTGATAAACCTGATTTCTTTAGTTCTAATATATATTCAAAAATTATTGGGACAGAAGAAGACGTTGCCTTGATTCATCTCCCTTTGCACCACAACTAGAATCTATGCCATTTTTTGCAGGTAAGTCAATCTGGTTGATTTTCTGCTGTTTATTAATATCTCCCTAACCTGTACAGAACATTCTAATGTCATGGGACAAAGCCAATTATTAGCCACATTAGAGATGAAGCTTTCATATTCCTGGGTGATATATTTCACCCACCTCCTGGAAGAGGAGATCATGTCTCAGGGAAATACTGAAATATTTAGGTCTGAGAACCATGTTTGTCTCAGCCAAGTTGGTGTTATCATCATGACAGTTGCCTTGTCAGTTCTGATTTTGTGTAAAGTCTTGTCTATTATTGGTATGGGTAGAAACACATGTAGTAGTTCCTTGCCATATTTGAGTAGGAAAGCATTGCTCATCAACCCTCGTCCTGATCTTGCTCTTGAGCACAAAATATTACATTTGCAGTTCTGTTTTATTGCAAAAAAATCTACCATTGGTGAAAAATTTCTTTGAGAATTTCATTGTTCAATTCCCACTCGTGATTGCACTTGAACTGTCTGCTTAGACCGTCTTCAGTGATGTTTTGCTTGTCGGGTAGGTATGCAGTGGATATGCAAATGTTGTGTTTTATACATCAGTTCTGCAGCTTCACTGATTCTCTGCACAGGTAGCAGGATCTTGCTCCTCCATGGTGGTTTATGTAAATATACATGCTATATTGTCCATCATTTTTATTAACTTGTTCATTATGTGCGATAGAAAGTGTCAGCAGCCATTGCACAGTGCTCAAACTTCTAATATGTTTATGTGAAAAGAAGTTTCTCTTTCTAACCATCTGCCCTGAACTGTGTGCACCTACATATGTGCTCCCCATCCTGGGAGTGCCACATCTTTAATAATCATGATTGAGGGTGCATTCTGGGAAAATTGAATTCCCATTGGACTGTTTCTTTTCCTAATAGCTCTGAATCTTGGCAGTGGCAATGATTTCCCAGCTACTGTTGAGTCCATATCTGTTCCTATGAATTCCAGCTGCTGAGTTAGATTCGAAGTGGACTTTTTGATGTTCATCCTTAGTCCAATGTTCTGGAATATTTTTACTGTTTGATCAGTGGTGTGTTTGGCCTGGTTTTAGATAGATGCCTTTATCAAGTAATTGTTCAAATATGGGAAGATGGTAACTCTGTGTTTCCTTAAATGGGCTGCCACAACTGCAAGCACCTTGGAAAACACTGTCGGTGCTGCAGAAAGGCCAAATGATAGAACTCTGTATTGTGGCTCCTGTATAATGCCTGCTGGAGACCTTCAGTCTCAGGAAACATGGGTGCACCATGTAGATTGCAGTATGAAAATACGCATCTTGAAGGCTGAAGACTGAGAAATAGTTCCCTCTTTGCAATGCTAATATTAGAGTTATTAGAATGAAAAAAAAATTGAATTTTTGTTACCTCACAAATTTGTTCAATGCTCTGAGATTTTTAAAATGGGTCTCCATTCTCTACTCTTTTTCTAAATGATGAAATAGTGGGAACAGAATCTTCTCCCCGTGTGCTGAAGTGAAACAAGTTCTATTGCTCCTATTTGTAGAAGACGACCTACTTTTTTAGCAATATATATCCAGACTTGATTATTTCCAAAACCCATATGTCTGTTGTTGCTCTTGACCAATTGAGAGGGAACAGTCTAAGGCAAAATCTGAAATTTTTCTTTAGCAAGGCTGGCACTATGTGGTGCTTCGGATTTTTCAGACACTTGACCAACTCTTCATTATGCTGTTTGGATGGTGTAGCCCAGGGTGGCCAAACTTGTGGAACTCAAGAGCCGCACAGGTTGATTATTAAACCTTCAGGAGCTGCACTGAAGCATATAGCCATATACTTTTACCTACTTAATTGATTTGCTGACCTTCTTCCGCGAGCCACACTTTTTCATTCAAGAGCCACATGTGGCTCCCAAGCTGTAGTTTGCCCGCAACTGGTGTAGGCTGAGATGTGGTAGACAATTGTTGCAGCCGTCTGCATCACAATCTCTGTTCTCCCATCTGGTATTTTTGTATTGTCTCCACTGTGGCTGAAAAGGATATTTGAGATGATAAGGCTGAAACCTGTGTTGTCTCTTCATTCCCGGTGTGCAAATGCCTAGTGTCCTGAGGGTTGCACTGAAATCATAGAATCATAGAAACATACGGTTGGAAGGGACCTCATAGGTCATCTAGTCCAACCCCCTGCCAGAGACAGGACCACTCCCACTAAACCATCCCAGTCACGGTTTTGTCCAGCTGGGCCTTAAACACCTCCAAAGATGGAGACTCCACCACCTCACTAGGCAGCTCGTTCCAAGGCTTCACCACTCGCCTAGTAAAAAGTTTTTTCTAATATCCAGCCTTGACCTCCCTAACCACGACTTGAGACCACACTGCTCCTCATTCTGTCCTCTGTTACTACCGAGAACAGTCGAGCTCCATCTTCCTTGGAGCATCCTTCAAGTAGTTGAAGGTTGCTATCAAATCCCCCTCAATCTTCTCTTCTGCAGACTAAATAAGCCTAATGCTTTAAGTCTTTCCTCATAGGGCTTGTGCTCCAGCCCTTTAATCATTTTGTTTGCCCTCCGCTGGACTCTCTCTAGCATGTCCCTGTCCTTTCTGTAGTGGGGAGCCCAAAACTGAACACAGTATTCTAGATGTGGCCTTACCAGTGCAGAATAGAGGGGAATGATCACATCCCTTGATCTGCTGGTAATACTTCTTTTGATGCAGCCCAGTATGCCATTGGCCTTTTTGGCAGCAAGAGCACACTGCTGACTCATATCTAGCTTCGCATCCACCATGACCCCCAGGTCCTTTTCTACACTGCTGCTACTTAACTGAATGTTCCCCAGCCCGTAGCAGTGCATGGGGTTTTTCCGTCCCACATGCAGGATTTTACACTTGTCCTTATTGAACCTCATAAGATTTCTATTGGCCCACTCTTCCAATTTATCTAGGTCTCCCTGAATCCTGTCCTTGCCCTCCAACATGTCTACTGTTCCCCCCAGCTTGGTGTCATCTGCAAACTTACTGAGAGTGCAGTCTATTCCATCATCCAGATCATTGATGAAAATGTTGAACAGAACCGACCCCAGGACTGACCCCTGGGGCACATCACTCATTACTGGTTGCCAGCTAGATATGGAACCATTGGTTCCTACACGCTGAAACTGTTGATCTAGCCAGTTTTATATCCACCTTATAGTCCACCTATCCAACCCATACGTCCTTAATTTGCCAATGAGAATGCTGTGGGAAACTGTATCAAAAGCCTTGCTAAAATCACGGTATATGACATCAATGGTTCTTCCTGCATCCAGAAAACCAGTCATCTGATCATAGAAGGAAATGATATTCGCCAGGCATGATTTACCCTTGGTAAATCCATGCTGACTGTTCCTGATCACTTTATTTTCCTCTAAGTGTTTGAGGATGGATTCTTTGAGAACCTGCTCCATAATCTTTCCAGGGATTGAGGTGAGGCCAACAGGTCTGTAATTCCCCGGATCCTCCTTTTTCCCTTTCGTGAAAATAGGCACTACCTTTGCATTTTTCCAATCCTCTGGCACCTCCCCCGTTCTCTATGAGTTTTGAAAGATAATGGCCAGCGGTGCTGCTATCTCATCGGCCAATTCCCTTAGCACCCTTGGATGCAGTTCGTCCAGCCCCATGGACTTGTGCACATCCAGCTTCTTTAAGCAGTCCCTAACCTGACCTTCCATCACCAAGGGCCTCTCTTCTTCTCTCCGGCCTGCCATACCCATGGTAGTGGGCTGGGAGCTGACCCTGCCAGTGAAAACTGAAGCAAAAAGAGCATTGAGCACTTCAGCTTTTCCCTCATCCTCTGTCACAAGGATGCCTGCCCTATTCAGCAAGGGACCTACACCATCCCTGATCCTCTTCTTGTTACTAACATACTTGTAGAAACCCTTCTTGTTATCCTTTACATCCCTCAGTAGCCGCAACTCCATTTGCCCTTTGGCCTTTCTGATTTTATCCCTACAGTCCCTAGCAATATCTTTATATGCCTCCCTGGTCATCTGACCAAGCTTCCACTTCCTGTAAGCTTCCTTTTTATGTTTAAGCTCAGAGCAGAGTTCTCTGCTAAGCCATTCTGGCTGCCTCACATGTTTGTTCTTTCTCCTAATTGGAATAGCAACTTCCTGTGCCCTTAGCAGGGTTTCTTTAAAATATAACCAACTCTCTTGGACTCCTTTCCCCTTCAGATCAGCTTCCAAAGGGATCCTGCCCATCAGTTCCCTGAGGGAGCCAAAATCTGCTTTTTTGAAGTCCAGGGTTTTTGTTTTGCTTCTTTCCTTCCTTCCTTCCTTCCTTCAATCAGCATCCTGAACTCAACCATGTCATGGTCACTACTGCCTAGCTTGCCATTTACCTCTACCTCCCTGATCAATTCTTCCCTGTTTGTGAGCAGCAGGTCGAGAGGTGCAAGGCCCCTAGTTGGTTCCTCTAGCATTTGTACTAGAAAGTTGTCCCCAACACTCTCTAAAAATTTCCTGGATTGCCAGTGCACTGCTGTATTGGGCTCCCAGCAGATGTCAGGGTAATTGAAGTCCCCCATGAGCACCAGGGCCTGTGATCTAGAAGCTTCTGCTAGTTGTCCATAGAACACCTCATCCACCTCCTGCTTCTGGTCTGGTGGTCTATAGCAGACACCCACCACAACATCCCCCTTGTTGCTTTCCCCTCTCAATGTAACCCACAAGGATGCAGGGCTTTATTTGTCTTCTCAGCAAGAAGTTGTGTTTTATCGAAGAGGAGGTCTTTTCTTTTAAGCTGCAGTTCCCTAGGAAGGTCTGCAGAGTGAAGCCACAAAGCTTTCCACATGTTAACAGCCATACCCATTGTATTAGCCACAGTATTAGCCACATCTAAGGCAGATTGCAAAGATATTCGAGCTGTGAGCTGTCCCTCATTAATCAACTTCCTGTATTCTTCTCTTTTAGTCTCAGGCACGTCACTGATGAACTGTGGTACTTTTTCAAAGATGTAGTTAATATAGTTCAATGCTGCTGTGTAATTAGAGACCCTCATTAATGAAGTGGAGGATGAATAGACTTTTCTGCCTAATAAATCAAATAGTTCCCAGTCCTTGTTGTGTGGCATGGATTTATAATTTGTCTTCTTTCCTGTCTGCTGGCAGCATCTACAACTAGTGAGCTTGGAGGTGGATGGGTAAATAATAATTCCTTATTTTCTATATGCAGAAGGTCCTGGGTTCAAGCCCCAGGGGGTTGGATTTGATGATCTCATGAGGTCCCTTCCAACCCTATGACTTGATTGACTGATTGAGAATATCATTTATCTTGTTGGTAGGAGGAATGGTTGCTAATATCAGCCATATATTATTGGTCATTTCCACTAAACCCTTCTTCACTGAGAGTGCAATTTTTGAAGAGGCTACTGCATGCAATATCTTCAGCAACTTAAGGTGTGACTGTCATTTCCTGTAGAGAGATCTTTTAAATCTTGAGCTCCCCACTTGAAGAGATCATTTAATTTTTTATGATCATATACAATAGCCTGTGCAAGGGAAATCACAGCTTCATCAGGTGAAGACAATTACATGTTTGTGGGAGGAGACATATCCTGATCCCTGGTGGACTTCTCTGCCTGAGTTTCCTTCTGTGTTGGCCACTGCATCTGACATTTATGGTCTTAATTCCATTGTACTCACATGGGAGTTGGTAAGTCTCTCATAAACTCTAAAGTGGGAAGACCAAGCATCTCAGTTATGCCATTGTATATGGCACAGCATAGGAAGGGCAAACCATAGTGGTCCATATGAAGGATATGGTTTATGGACCTCCACGATAGGCATAATCATTGAAGGGCTGGTGCTCCTGCAGTATTTTCTCTACTTGCACCTTTGGTTCAACTTCTTTCTACCACATAATGATCTACATCAGTATTTCTGCCAACTGAGTACAAACAACAGCATAAGCACAATTACATCACGCTACCCTCTAAAATCTAGATGTGTATGTCAATGCCGGATTAAGGCCTTTGGGGGCTCAGGGCTGCCCACTCTTGTGGCCCCCACCCACCGTGGTAGCACCTAGCCTCAGGGGGCAGGCAAGGCCTGCAGTTTGACCGGCAGTGGAGCATCAGGCCTTGGGCCCTGAGGCCAGATGCCATGATCCACAGCACTCCTGTCCCACCCCACGATGGATCCAAGATCCAGGGAGATCCAGCGGAGGGGCCAGCTGAAGCATGGTGCAACCTCTGGTGGTGGTAGTCCAGGGCCAGGAACGCTGTCGAGCTACCACGCCAAGGCCCCTGAGGGACCACTCAGGCCAGTCTGAACCATGGGGGCCCCAGCACAGTGGTCCAACAGCACTCCTGGCCCTGGAGCACCACTGCCAGAGGCTGCATTGTACGTTAGCTGGCCCCACTCCTGGAACACAGCAGCCACACACTGGCCCACCTGCCCCAAGGCAGACCAAACAGTCCAGGGACAGGGCAGAAGTGCCATGCACCGTGGCCTCTGGCCACAATGACACCCACCCCCACCCCAGCTCCTTGAGGCCCAGCCAGCACTGTGCCAGCCTGAGTGGGGCCAGAGTTTTACTATGCATCATGGGCCTGGGACCCCTCCTTTAGCCCAGGGCTACTGCAGTCCTGGGGTGGGTGGGTGGGTGCGTGCGCACTCCCACACATGGATTTGGTCCATTTACTTCTACAACTTTTTTTGATAATGTTGTAAATGTTCTTCCTGAAATTCCCTAATGACCAGAATGGTTATTAACAACAAACTACATATATTTAATTCCATGTAGCACTGTAAAGATTCTTTGTATAGCTTACAGAAGCTTTTTGTGTCTCTCCTCATTTTAAAATACTGCCTAGCATTGGTGTACAAAATGCAATTGCCCTTCTCTCTACATCACCCTCCACTCCTCCAGCTCTTCAAAATCTAGTGCTTTAAATGGCTAAATGAATCCATGCCTGTACCCTATTTAAAATGTCACATCAATCCAGGGAAAATGATAAACTGCAAGGACAGTGAAGACTGCTTCAATAAGTATGATAAAATTCATTGTGTAGGTTTTTAAAAGGAGTTTGGTAGTTTCTTTCAAATCTCTGGAGTGTATGGGCCAAACCCTACTTGGCAGTACTTATGCACCTCAGCCTCACTGTGGCTGCTTCCATGATTAAAGATTACTCATGCAAGCAGCGGTTTTCAGAATCAAGCTCTGTATGTCTAATAACTTAATTCTGAGAGAGCAGTGAGCAAATATCAGATACATTCAAGGGTATGTTTTAGCTTCAAAATATGTGAAGTTGATAGAGTTTCCTTACCATTTTAAGCATCACCAGCAGTCACACTGGCATCAGTGCCAAAAATTAGACAAAAACAAAATACCACATCAGTCTTAGTGAGCTTGTGACTAATTTTCAACTGACAAAACAAAGCATGTTTTTGTACTGAGCATACGCATTTCACAAGGCTGTAAGTTAAAAAACTGATAGTGGCACATTTTGTGACAGTTTGTTGAATGGCATCTGTGCTTCACACTAGATACGGTTTTGGAGGAACCATGTGAGGGAAGGAAATAAAACAATGGTTTTCCCAGAAAAAGTATTCATGTATAGCTCTTCTTTACACCTCACCTCTACTTTTCACTTCACTAACCTGAGGAGCCTTTTCTACCTACCAGCTGCTTTTATGAAAGAACAGAATTCATAAATGTATCACTGATCAGAACCCATACTGTTATATAGAATTTTGTTGCACTTCTCTAGCCTCCTGGATCTCCTCACTGATTTGATTCAATCTTGCACACCTCTAACTATGATAAAACAAAATATAAACCTAACAATGTAACAAGGTTTCAATCCTGACTGATCATTAGGGCCTCAGCCATTAAAGTATATAATGCTGTGACTATGCCTATTGGAGTAAATAGGCATGCTCACATGCTTAAAGTCAGGCATATATACCAGTACCTTGCCGAATGAGGTTCTAAAATCATAACCCAGGATTCTGACTTCACTTCTAAATGAGCATATTGACACCCCAAAGATATTGAATTAGATTTACAACCATTTAAATAAGCATGTATGAAAGATAATTTAATAGTACCCAAAATACTTAAAGGTAACGCCTTCTAACATATGAAAACCATGCTTACACATCAATGGAAGAGTATGCTCCAGTATACCTTTTGTGTTAAACTTTTTTAATTTAGGTAAAAATTTTAGCTGCAATAAACCCTTAAATAATGGAGTTGAGCAAATACACACACAAGTGAAAGCATTAAAACCACACTAACATAATTAAAAAATGACTGCTTGTTTAAAATGCGTACCATACAACCAATACAAGATGGTTGTGTAAACAACTTTCATCAGCCCTATATGACTGACCTTCCTTAACACTGTCACAGCTTTGTATCTCATGAATAATTCAATCTCACTCTCAAGGCAGTAACAGATCTGTATCACACTGATCTACCTATGAGAGGGTGAGAGTTAGAAAATATTTAAGAAAAAAATGTAAATTAAAGATGGTAAGAAACACTAAGGAAAACAAAATACTACTCAACCACTGCCTTATAAGTGTGGTCTCACTTATAAATATTACGCTATGTTAATCCTATTAAATATTAAAAAGAATTGTGGTGAATCTAGGAAAAATGTTAAAATATATCATTCTTAATTAAATTAATTTATCCTCCATGAACTAAAACTATCTGCATCCTCGTGAGCTGAGCATGCCATGTAAGATCAGATGCTGATTCTGGGAAGTTTCCAAAGGGATAGCCGTGTTAGTCTAGTCCAGTAAAAAAACAACAAGCAGTTGTGTGGCACTTTAAGACTAACAGATTTATTTTTTGCATGAGCTTTCGTGGGAGAAGATCCCACTTCCTCAGATGCTTCGAAGATGGGTGAACTTACAGAAAGGAATGAAACTAAATGCAAGGGGGTGTAAAACATAGGATCAGGTCATAAAGTAACAGCAAATCAGAGCAGTTTACAGGCTTAAAGAATGGGAAGCCTGAAGT
>ML682067.1:13703235-13736601 GCA_007922195.1 Podocnemis expansa
GTTCTTTTCACATTACAAAGGGTAATTTGACTTCAGGCTTCCCATTCTTTAAGCCTGTAAACTGCTCTGATTTGCTGTTACTTTATGACCTGATCCTATGTTTTACACCCCCTTGCATTTAGTTTCATTCCTTTCTGTAAGTTCACCCATCTTCGAAGCATCTGAGGAAGTGGGATCTTCTCCCACGAAAGCTCATGCAAAAAATAAATCTGTTAGTCTTAAAGTGCCACACAACTGCTTGTTGTTTTTTTGATTCTGGGAAGCAAATTCAGATGAACAATTTGATTGTTCTTTTTATACCCAAAGTCTAAAACACAGGTGAGCATCTGCAAACTGTATAATTGCTGGGAAGGAGGAAAGTTGTGCAAGTAAGTTATCATACATTCTACTGTTCCAGATTCTGAGGGCCTCCAGTACCCTGTTGAAATGGTTAGACTGAAAGCGCTACTCCAGCTATAGGACTGGAGAAGCCTATTTCACATGCTACTTCCAAGTGGGGGGTCTGGAAAAAACCTAGAGACATTTTTTGGGAGAGATCAAGAAGAGGAAGTAGGAACTCCCTTCAGTCCACATTATAGTTTGGACATATCATTTTTTAGTTTCCTTTTTTTGGCTATATAAGGTCCATTCCTGCCAGCCCATTTATACTCTCATTTGTCTCTAACTCCTTTGAAGTATTTCCTGAGACCATAGCAACCCAGTAAAACTTTCAAACAGAGGTCAGCCCTTAGAGACTCCAGGAGAAATCTTTCACAGTCACTAGCGTGGACAGACACATTATATGGGCCACCAGCCACAGGGTCTAATTTTGACTAGACTGGGATACTAAATTAAACTCAGGCCAGGACTAGAAGGGAAGAAATCTCACTGAAGATAAATTGGAGGTGTAATTGGTCAGTACTTCTGATAATCAACCCACATATTTAAGTGACTGAATACAGATTTAGGGGACTAACTGTAAAGCACTAAAATTTGAAAATTTTGGCCAAAGCTCTAATATGAACATTATTTTTCCTCTGAGATAATTCTCCTTCCTCAGTTTCATTATTATTTTGATGCAAATAATTTCCCACAATGAAAGTGAAGAGCATTCAAATTTGTATAATAAAGGCACATAGGTACCTTGGAAAAGATGATAAATGAGGTCTTTCAAAATTATGAGAAGTATGATTTGCAGGATCAAGGGGCGGGGGGGGGAGGGGCAGAAAGCACCAAAGGATCAATTAACTAACTTTCCTCACAAAATGCTGACACAATTGTGCAAGACTTTATTTAAAAAAATGCTGCTTGACTAATTGAAAAACAGAATTCACATCTGTCAGAAAATAAGTTATAGAATATACACTTAAATTGTAACAAAATCAAATTGTAAACATTGCCCAAAAAGATAAACATCCCTATTTCATGTTTAGTTGGAAAATAATTTTTCTACAGAGCAAACATTCTGTATTTTAACTACAATACAGATTGTTGATCACCGAAGATACAGTTTATTATGCAGTGTATAACAAACGAGTTTTGAAATGTTGGATTCAGCAAAACATGGGTGAGCCAAAGAACACAGCCTGTGAAAGGTTCTGCAACACATTGGCTATGTCTACACAGGTGGACCCTGAGAAGTCGACTTAACAAGGTCAAAGGTTGAAAATTTCACAGGCTCAGAGTCTGTGAAATTGACGAGGCTCTGAGCTGCTTGTGCTGCAGGGCAAACAGCTGGGAGCCAGATAGGACCCCAAGCCAGCTCCTAGCCCCTGCTGTCAGCCCCTGCTGCCCATGGAAGAGGGGCTGGGTGCTGAATCCGGCCCCCACCTCCTCACCACATGGCAGGATCCAGATTGGCCACCCCAGCCAGATCAGGGTCATGGAACCAAATCATGCCCTGGGGCAGGGTAGGGGGCAGGCCCAGCCCTGTAAAGTCAACTTAAGTGCTTCAGCCAACTTACAGGGCAGGAGTTAAGTCGACTTAAGCAATTGCTTAAGTCGACTTAATAATTTCTAAATATAGAAAGGGAGTGGCTGAAATCGAATTAAAGGGCTTTAAATCATTTTAAGCCCATAGTGTAGACATACCTGCTGATATAAAATGCCCAACCTGTAAAGAAAGTATTTTATTTTTGAAAATGGAGGAACTGAGGAGCTTTTTTAAAAGAAAAGTTGTTTTACCAACATAACAAACAAAGCTGCCAGTGGGATAAGACTAGTTCAAATTCTAGTTTTCTCAAGATAAATACTTGTATCTCTGCATTTTATTTAAAATAAAAATAAAAATATCAGAATTTGGCATTCCACTCATTGCTCAGTTTCTATGTCGCTCTCTCTTAACTCGTGCTTTAAAAAGATTATATGTAATTTCATATGCACAAGCAACAGAGTTGCTACTTTAGAAGAACAGGAAAAAAGAATAGAGTGGCAGATGTTACTCAGAATAAAGGATAAATGCTCTTTTAAAGTGTAGAATTGCTAATGTGTTCAATAATTTAGGAGAATTTACTGAAAAAAAAAATTGGAAGCTGTATGCCAGCATGCTTTAGTGAGTAGCTTCTTAATATTATTTGGCTGTGTAATCATCATTGATTTTGGAAATACTAGAAAAATGTATGTGTGTGTATGGGTCTGAAAAGGGGAGATGAGATTAATAAGCACTATTAGACTTAATTCATCCCACTAGACTTTTTTTAAATCATAGCCTTATATAAAAGCACAGTCTACCCAAAAGCAATATGACATACACTGCACCAAAGACTTTACTTTTGAGAAACACTTCTGGGAACTGTGATTAACCTCAGTGTTAGCCTGAGCTGAGGAATAAAGATCTACCTCCTCCTGCATCCAGCAAAAAGATGGTATTATTAGGAGCACAGAAATACATAACAGATACGGTCCAAAAGGCCTGTCTTCCTTTAATCCTAGGATTTTGGTTTCATTATGGCTTGTTTTCAGTTGTGTCTCTTATTGTTTCAGAAAAACGAAACAAAACAAAACTTCTCACTCCAAGATTTCAGCTCTTGTTATAGTTATACCTTCTGATATTTTTCCTACTCTAGAAACATCTGCAGTTCCTCCTTGAAATGATATATAATTTTCTATTATAGTTGCCTTTGACTGTTTGTTTAAAAAAAAATCAAGCCATTCTCTGTACAAAGAATTTTTGTCTGGATTTGAATGAAGTTCCTTCCTTAATGTCAGTCCCTGATCTTTCCATTTAGTGGTTGTAGTTCCTATTTCACAAGGAGTTAGTAAAACCAATAAAGTAACATTTTTTTTAAAATTCCGAGCTAACTGGTTTTCTATTGTGTGACAGGGTCATTGTCATAGTGATAATGATTCCTCTTCTGTGGTATCTGTGTTGTAGCCCAAAAGGAGCCATGGCTCTGACGGAGCAGGCTTCAAGGTGTGTAGTGAGTGGTGGAGGCTTTTTGAGGCGTAGCTGATTTGGGATGAAGGAACTTGTTACATGGATGCTGGACATTAAAGACACTTTAAACTTCTTGTGGGTACTTTCAAAGAGAAGAAAGGAGAAACTGAACTTTCTAAAAGCAAGTAGGCCATGGCTGTCCAAGAAGTGTGAGTGAATTTCTTTCTATGTCTCAGGGGCAGAAGCTGGGGCTAGAAATTTCCCAATATCAAAAGGAGGGACTATATTGCAAAAGAAGCAATGACAAGTGCACAGAACTGATTTTCACATGAAATATGAGGTTGGGAGGAATTACAAATCAACACCAAAATGTTAACTCTGCAATGTGTGAGAGATGGTGTCTTCTGAGCTGAAGTCCAGTGGGAACTACATCATGAGAAGACATCCCATCTTCCATAGTAAGACAGATGCTTGTTTGTAAACAAAGCTCCTTTAATGAGCCAATGCATATGGATACAAGAGCGAGGACAAGCCTTTGGTGAAAATGTATCCTGGTTTGTCTGGGAGTGGCTTTTTAAACATTGCAGTAAGTTAGTAAACCAGGCTCTCTATAGCCACTCAGGGGTGATTAGAATTATCTGGTATCCATTCCTCTGCGCTTTCTTCAAGATCTTCTAGAAGTTGAAGAAATCTTGGGAGGCATAAAGTAGCTGTACAGAGACTAGGACCACATGGGAAATTATCATGCCAGAACCTGGCATGAGTGAATCAGTAGCACCCTTCTTGCTTAAGACAGCTGTTACACTGACATAAATTGGTTAAATGTAAGGGTAGAAAAGCCAGGCTGAGGGACAGATAATTGAACTGACAGTGAAGATGTATTTAGTGAATGAGGGACTTGTGATGAGATTAACAGGCAAACAGGAACACATATTTTAGAGGTCGCATAAGGCCAAAGGATAAAATGAAGGGATTCAATTTTGAATCTTTGGAACTTCACAACCTGGTTTAACCACTTCAAGTCTAGGATTCAGTGAAGTCTTCTACACACCAGATTTGTCCTAACATGTATATGTAATAAATATCCCTGCAGTTTATTTCTGGGTGAAAGATGATCACGATGTCTAGCATTGTGAGAAGTACCTCTTCTGTCTTCTAAGGATGGAGAAGACAAAAAGGAAGACAGGAACTGCTTGGGAGCTTGGAGACAGGGGAGCCTGCTGGTACTGAGTGATCCTTCCCTCCTTGAGTAACATTAAAGGAATCTCCTACACCAGAAGTCTTCAATCTGTGCTCCCTAGGGAGGCATGGCAGGGCCTAAATCAGCCCCCATGAGGGGTGGAAGGAAGTGCCACCCCTGTCTTCTGCATGTTCTCCACTGGAACCATCCCCCAACTGTGGTTCTAACTTCTGCTCCCAGTCCCACTCTCGGGCCTTTCCTGCTGATTGTGGTTCCTCAGCTTGATCCCTGGCCCTTCCCCCAGCCTGGGCCAGCGTGGCCCTGCTGTCTGGATGTGGCCATGGCCTCCAGCACTGGAGACCTGCCCTAAGCATCCAGCCTTGGCCCCAGCTCCTGGTTGCTGCTCTCAACTCAGCTCCTGGCCACTGTGCTCCTCTCCCAACCCTAGATAGGGGAAGGGGTTGGGGTGGGAAGGAGGGATATGACCTAGAAAGTTTGGGACCACTAACCTACACTGACAAGCCATGTCACAAAAAGCTTTTCTTTTCAAGGTGGCATCTCTATAGGATCTCTCTCCGCTACTCATATACACATATTAAGACCCATGTTGTTCCAAGAATAAAGATTCAATAAACAATTTTCCTTCCAAAGAAATCTCTTGAAACTCCTGAGAGAGCATACCCACTCTTTTTCTAGGCCTACAAGTACCCCAAAATGAATCTTCCATTCACGTTAAATGGAATCAATTGAGCAAATAAACAAAACCCTAATCTTCTATCATGGCTCATGCTTTCTCAGGAAATCCATAGGCTGACACTAGGGGTCAGAGTTTATAGATACTATGACAGATACCTGGAAAGGAGGCTACTGCATTCCCTAAAGATGGACACTGAAAAAAAAATGCAATTTATGAAAATAAGCTGTTTTTCATTAGCTTTTTCTTATTAAAATAACCCTGGAATTTGAGTGTTTTTTTATAAAAGACAATCATGGATTCTTTTTTTTAAAAAACTGTCTCTAGCATATTAGAAAACATGAGAGTTGTGATGAACACATGGCCAGTTGACCATCTACAGTTTTATTTTTCAACTTTTAACTTACATTATTTGGCTCCTGAGATTAATTTTCTTCTTTTCTCACTTCCTCCTGTTCACAGTAACCATCCTGTCCCTCTGCTCAGTTAATTTTGTACATCAGCAGGGTGCAGTAGTTGTCTGAAGAGAAATTGGTGCCCTGCTCTACAGCAGAAGCAGGGAAAGGGCAGCCAGGGCTTGTAGGAAGAAGAAAGAGATGTAACAATGATGCCTACCCAGGAAACTGGCAGACTTTGGGGTGGGAGGTAGAATCTCTATCAGCCAAAGCAAAATGGAGATCTGGAGGGCAGCCCAGTTTGGGAAGTAATGAACGGAGAAAGGAGGATGCCCCTTATTTGCACTGTCCACTAAGGGAGCAGTCTGAACAATATTTATGGTGTTCCCAGGGCATTCAGAACGAGAAAGAGAAAGGAATGGGAGCAGTATTCTGTGTCTTTCTCATCATGCCCAGAGGGAGTTTCCCAGTCCTCCCTAGGAAAACATATGATATTTTTACAGAATACTGTTGGAAATGGCATTATCTCTGAAACCACACTACTTTTTAAGCATCTCCATTGCAAGTAGGTCAGACCAGCATGGCTAGTCACAGTTCCAGAGATGTAGCAGGCAGGAGAAATGAATGAACAAGAGGCTTATCCTACCATGAACATCGTAGCAGTGCTTTCTCTGCTCCCCTGAGAGGAAGTGAAGGGTGCTGCTTCTTCCCTACACATGCAGATCAACTAGTTTGCAGCTCTGGGGCCAGATTATAGCCTAGGATGCACAATAACATGTCCAATAATCTTTTGGTCTGACTACTAATACCATAAGGAGAGGCTACTATCCTCACCACACCAATGCAAGATGATAGGATGAGGTGGGCAATGGAAACTTTGGCTAGTGGAGATACACTGACATGCTGGGGGGAGTACAATGCACCAAGTATGAACATACTTTTTATATAGTTAGCTTCAAAACATCCTTAGGAACAGAGATACTGAAGATACGTTTACCTACACTGCAATTAGACAACTGCACCTGGCCCATGTCAGCTGACTCATGGGACTCAGGCTAAGGGGATGTTTAACTGTGGTGCAGATGTTGGCTTTCGAGCTGCAGCCCAAGTTCTGGGATCCTCCGACCTTGTGAGGACTCAAGCCCAAACACTGGTAATTGTACTTAAAATAGCCCCTTTGCTCAAGCTCTGCAATCCTGAGTCAGCTGGCATGCACACCTAATTTTAACTGTAGCATAAATATACCCTAAATGAATAAGATCTAGATTCATAAAAGGAGTTACTAGCAGCCCCCTCTGCTGAAAAAAAAAATGACCCTGCCTGAGAATTTGGTGACAGCCATGGCTGGAGAGCCCTCTGCTGCTGAAAGCAGCTCTAGGCAGCATTTTTGGCAGCGGGTGGGGGAGTGGTCCTCAGGCATGCCACCAAAATCCACTATGGGTGGCTTCTTTTGGTGGCGGCTGGGGAGGGGTGTCCCAGGCACACCACCAAAAGCTGCTCTGGGTGGCTACTTTCAGTGGTAGGTGGCAGTCCTCAAGCTGCGAAAAGTCGCTCTGGGCAGCTTCTTTCAGCGACAACCAGTCACAACCAAAGAAGTCACCAGGAGCGGCTTTTGGCAGCGTGCCTGGGAAACCCATCCCCATCCACCACTGAAAGAAGCTGCCCAGAATGGCTTTTGGCAGCAAAAGAAGCAACTTCAGCAATGTCACTGAGAGCACCATACGCCGCTTGGAGTTGGCTCGTGTGCCATTCTTGTCATCTGCACTGTGGGTTGCTGACCCCTGAGTTAGACTATTGCCACTTGCAATTCACAGCCAGGGTCAGGAGTCAGGTGGCTTTAGGCACTCAAGGTGTTTCTTGTGAGAAACCTTAAGCAAGCACCTAAATCCACAGACACCAGCTGAGGATGGTTCTACCATCACCCACCTTCCAAGTTTAAGCTCAAGAGTCACAGCATTTACTTCGGTGAGTGTTTTAGAAACACTGAATTATGGGATATTCCAATGTGTGCTCCCTCAAATTCTCCTGGTGAAGATACATCTCCTGAGAATACATAATCAGGCAGTTACTGTCACGCAGTGATTAAGGTATCCACTAGGTATATGAGAGATCTGGAGTCCAGTCCCCCTGCTTCAGTGACTTTTTAATTATTTATCCAAGGTGGAACAGTTTCAAGAGGAGAGAGTGAGGCAGCCCACATCCTAACAATCTATGTCTCATGGATGGTCAGCCCACACTCATGAGAAAGGGAAGACCCTCATTCAAATTCTCTCCCCTCTTCAGGCAGCGGAGAGGAATTGAACTTGGATCTTCCACACCCAAGGTGAGCTATAAGGTCAGCATTACCACCTGCTAGCTTTTGAATGGGACACAGTTTGGTAGGCCACCTCTAAACACACCTATCAGATTGGGCCATGCACACAATTTAGGTGTGTGTCTGCCTTTGTTGAGCAGTTCGTAAATCACTCTGGGGCTTTGTTGGAAGAAAACTACTTGGATAATTTGTGAGGCAGCAGTGTGCACACTTCGAGACTTTGGCTCTAGTCCTAGGAAACTTTTACATGAAAATGTAGGCACAAATAAGTTTAAGTGCCTACTGGATTTGGCAAGAGTTTTGTAAATCACAGTGGAGTCAGATTAAAGTGGGACTTAGGGATTTACACCCAAAATTTCAATTTTGTAGCCATCGCTTTTTAAAGAAATGTCTAGTTTCACTACTAATGCCCTTTAAACCCAACTATACTCATTAGTTTATTATATACAAATGCAGGCATAAACAATTTGGGATACAATTTACTTAAAAGATGGAATTCAACATTAAAATCCATGTATTGTATTATATTATTCTCTCTATCTATTTAGGTCTACAATATCATACAAACTTATTTGTTAAAATGTTCCTGCTATTAAAGGATTAGCTATATTCTGTACAAAAGGACATCAGCTTTGAATGCTGATGGGGCACCCAAAATACTATATTCTTTGTTATTTTAGCCTCATTATCCAACATTACTCTAGATTATACTGCATGAGCTCTAGTACCATAAACCTGTCCAGATCATTAGAGTTTAGCAGGTCTGTTCATTTATATTTTCTAACTCCCCTAAATTTCATAATAGGAAATGCAGCCCTTTGAGAAATTGCATCATTTCTTAGTCCATTTATATACAAAATAATCAAAAATAGAGACACTTGCACAAACCAATTTATCTCTCTCCACTTTGAAATTGTTTCCTTTGTTATTTGTATCCTGTTGTAATCCATTCCAGTGGTCCCCTTCCAACTGACTTAGTAAACTGATCTTTTGTATAGTACAGAATCAAAAGTATTTCCGAAATACAGATTGCGTTCACTGTTTCTCTTTTGCTCACCACTTCAAAAAACTCATGCATGAAGCTACACATATGTAGACTACTCTTAACAAATTCAGCATTTCCAAATCTTCTGTATGATAGGCCCATGTGTATTTGCAGAACTGCCTGTACCAAAGGTCTTGGTATAACTGTATCTAGATATTTATAAACCACTCATTCCCTATGGGCACCACCTCCTTACTAGGTTAAAAGGACCAGACCCTGAGGTCACAAAAGATCTGCTAGGATCACTGAAATAGGATAATGGGGGAGGGGCAGCCCTGCCTTCTGTCTGGCAGATGCAAGAGATGTTTGATTTATGTTATATAAGAGTCTGTGCCACAGGAAGAAGAGATTCCTTTGAATATGTGCCTGGTCAAAACCAAGTGACAAAAAGACTGTATTTAGATATCTATCTGCCTCTGGGCTGTGATGCTATGTTAAAATAACTCTACCTATTATGATTTTTTTTAATGTGGTACTTCATTGAAATTTGAGGATATAATTCACCTTGGCCTAGAAGTTTATCATCTGATTAACTTGCTTCTTCCCATATTTGAAGAATAGCTATAAAATATTTCACTCCAATCCCTCCTCTCTAGGCAAAATTAACCCTATGTCTAATATAAAATCTCCTGCTTCTTTCATATATTTGCAAGGCAACAAATTCATTCAAGCTTGCCACAATTTCTGCAATAGCCATATCTGCCATTCATAAGTGTCAGGAAATACAATAAACTGAAAAATGAGAGAGTTAAATGAAGAAAAAAGGACAGTAATGCCTGTTTAGAAATGTTTCTGAATGGCTGCTCTGCTTCTTTAATTTGGGATTAATATACCATATTTTTTTTAAAAAAACAATAGCTTAAATACCAAAACTGAGGATTTTATAAATCCATTTGATACCACAATAAATGTGTATTTCAAATTCTAAATTAAATGTGCCTCCTGCCCTCCTGAATGTAGAGGGAAAGAGAATAGTATGGCAGCTTTCCTGCTGCTTTAATCCTCATTCCCATATATTTTGTTCCATCTGTCCTTTGTTTACAACCCCCACTGCTGTAGATTGTCTGTATTTTATGCTCCACCCTATGTTTCACCTTTCCTCTGCCTGGTCGCTATTTCTTTCCTGCTCCCCTTATGATCTATGTCTCTTTCCTTAGTCTCCATAGCCCTAGTCTACACTCAGCCAGGTTTTCGGAGGCAGCTGACCAACATTTATGCAAGGCACGTAAAATGCCTTGTGTAAATGCCAGTGACTTCCTAAGCTGCTGAGACATACTCGCGAAAGTAGACTACAAATGCCTTGCGGTCAGCTTTCCCTTGCATCTGCTGGGGGCCACAGCTTCCTGTGCTGACTTCCAGGAGCAAAGCAGACAGTTCATACTCCCTGCTAAGTGCTCCCAGAACACCAGGCTGATGGTGGCGATTTTGCCACCATCAGTATAGACATAGGTTTAGGTTCTCATTGCTTTCACCACAAAGTAGAAGAACTAAAATTACACACTCAGGAGGTACCTACTACCTATCTGTATTCTTTCACCATCCAGCAAAGGTGAAATCATGGCCTCACTGAAGTTAACAGTGAAACTCATTTACTTCATTGAGAGTCAGGGAAGTAGAATAAGCATGGGGGAGGAAAAGGGTTCTCAAACTCAGGGTGGGACTCCTCAAATGATTGCAAAGTTATTGGGGGTGGAGGGTCACAAGCCATCAGCCCCTGCACATGCTGGGACTATGGCTGTCAGCCCTACATGTGGCTGACTGCCAGAGTCCTTCACAGCTGGGGGCCAGAGAAATGCAGCTGCTGGCCAGGTGCTCTGAAGTCAGTGCCACTCCCAGCAACCATGCAAAAGTAATGGTGTCATGATATGGGGGGGAGAGGGTTGTCACATCATTTTCTGGAATGGGGAGTCCATCACAGCCTGAAATATTTTCAGAGTAGGAGGTTGCTAGTTACAGAAAATAAGATAGAAGTCAAAATTTACAGGCTCTCTGATATTTATGTAATAAGCTGTTTTTATTAATGTTGATTTAAATATCTTTACAGATCAAGTCAGACTCATCTGCTAGATACTGTGGCTGTGATTCAGCACAATCAGACAGTTAAGAAGGCACTCAACTTTAAGTATATATTTAAGTCCCACTGAATCAAGGTATACAGATTTACAGCTCTGGAGGGGCTCTTCACACCCATTCTGCCCTGTCACAGGCCGGATGCCACAGGAAGGAGGAAGGGTGAGAAGCACCGGCGTTGTTTTGTCCACAGTGCAAACAGGAGGGAAGAGGGGAGACAGCACAAGAGCTTCTGGCTTTTTGCTCCTCTTTCCCTCTTGTGAGAACATCTTTGGGTGGCTGCAATGAGGGGGAAGGACTTCTGCTCACAGGAGCTGATTGATTAGAGCCACAGAGCGGCTCTGTGGAGCTGCTCTGGCACGCCTGGGGCAAAGCCTCATTCTCTCTGCCCTAGTGAAGGCTCTGTGATTGATTATTTTGCCCCACGAGGCATGCAACTGGGGCAGGCAGCCAATCAGAGGCCTCAAACTTACTAGAGACCTGGAGCTTCTTGCATCATTGTGAAACTGGTGCTCGTTCCCAAAAAACTCCCATCACTCACAAAGAAAATCTCGAGAAATGGCAACACTGTGGGAATCATTCCCTGATCAGCAAAGATTAGAAGTCATTTCCTTCTATTAAATATATGTTGGTCTCTATAAAGAGAGGACTTTGGCAAATCCCAATTCCCACTCCCATGTCACACAGATATCACTAAGCTTTGCACTGTAAGTTCTTCAGAGCATGGACTTGGTATTTGTACAGTATTCAGTATGATGGAGTCCTGATCAGGACTGGGCCTCTAGTAAGAGTTTCTGTCTCAAAGGCCAAAATCACAACACACAATAAATCTGGGAGAGATGTCAATACTGTACCTATCACATACTTAGTAAGAGAGTGTTCACAACTCTTCGGACAGCTAAAAATATGCCATTCAAACCTAAAAAAATAATCTCAAGGATTGTGCATTAATTTCATGATAGAGGGAACTGACTCATGATTTTTTAATGTCTGGGTTGGCAACACATGTATCAAAAATGTATCAGCCATTCCACTGAAAGTAAAATACATTCCTTTTATTCCTCCCCCATAATCTACCATTTTGAAGAAATAGGTTCCAATAGAGCTACCAAGCAAGGAACTGAAGGAAGAGGTCCAGTGAATTTAATTTATTTTTAGTCTCTGAACCCTGTGCTTTTGTGCTCTTAAGGTTAAAAAAAAAAAAGCCAATCAATCAGAAATCTTTCAGACACATTCAGTGGTCACAAGCCTCTGGTAGGCTTTGCTCATTTGAATATCTGTAACCAAGAGTCTCAGATAAATCAGAACCTATAAATACTTTAATTATTTTAAAATATAGATTTTAATTTCATATACATCTTTCCCTGAAATATATTTTATTAAAAGTAAATGAAAGCTTTAGAAGATATTTGTAATGAAATCAATAAACTTTTGCTTTCACAAAGAGCAAGTTGACTGATTCTTTTTTCCTTCAAAAAATGATCATCTCTCTGTCAGTTTCTCTCATTTTTCAAAATGCCAGTGGTTCTTTAGTGAGGTTTTTTTTTTATGATTCAGAAAGCATCATTCACAATCTTTTTGCTGATATTTAAAAGCACCTGTACTTTTCCTTGCTATCGATGTGTAAAAAATGCATACACTTTACTTTTTAAAAGGATTTTTGTTGAGAAGCTTTTGAAGATTAACTAGAGGGTTTGTTATGAGCAAGTTTTGTTAGCATAGGAAGTATTTTTAAAATTTGTCAAGTTCCAAAGGGGCAGCCATGTTAGTCTAGGTCATCAAAAAAAGCGAGGAGTCCTATGGCACTTAAGGACTAACAGAGTTATTTATTGCATGAGCTTTCATGGGATAAAAATCCCACTTCATCAGATGCTTTGAAGATGGGGGAACTTGCAGAATGAGATGAAAATTTTCCCCCGTCTTCAAAGCATCTGACAAAGTGGGATTTTTCTCCTATGAAAGCTCGTGCGATAAATAAATCTGTTTAACTGCCACAGGACTCCTTGCAGTTTTAAAATGTATATTTTAAAACAAACACTGACAATCTGAAAATCACATTTCTATTAAAATTCCTATTAATTAAACAGACAAAAATAAATATTTTTCTTTCTCTCATATTTTAGTCTGTTTGCTTTTTTCAGCACTTTGTGTTTAGTCAGTTTTACTGTTTTGCTGATGGTATATAACCTTTCCAAGCTCTGCAAGTCTTTTTTGTTTTTTTTTTTTAACCATTTGCCAATTTCTTTTTAAAGCAGAGTGGATCTGAAAATGTTCCTTTAAATAAATACTGATTTGAGAATCATTTCCTTCACAGAGGCAGATGGACATTGCCAGCGAAATTCAGTGCGACAGACAAAGCGGGCTTATTTCTGTCTGAGACACCCTTTAAAGGCGCAGATTAGGACATAAGAGATAATTGCATACAAAGACAGTAAGACAAGCTACCATGGCTAACTGATGAGTGAAAGGGACTAAACCATTGATCCCCTTCCCGTCTCCACTGTCTGTGACAGTATCCCATTGCACACAGTCAAGTTCACTAAAATCAGTCACCTGCTTCTCCCACGCCCACAGTGATGCCCAAGGTTCTAATTCTTGAGGCCCGGCCATAACTACTGTCATGTGTCTGTATCTGACAGGCAGGTACAGTGCTGCATCCACTGGAGTTTTATTTACACTGATCACACTTTCTTGATGTGTAGTCATGTCACCATATATCTATGTCACGCTACTATCTGTTTTACAGTCACAAATCAAGGGTAACAGCAGAACCTATCCTTGCCAAAAGAAGATAATGCATCATCCCTCTCTGTCTAAGGAATTTCTAAGGAGAATGAAGATTTAAGCTCTCAAAAGCAACTAATGCGGCATAGGCAGAGTAAGAGTCACAGAGTAAGGTCAGATCACCTCAGGCACCTGTGCACAACCCATTTCAACATTCAGATGACTGTCAGCTTAGGGGTGGTTGGCTGTCACCAAGTCACATGTCCGAGGAAACCTACTGCATGATAGCACTGCCTTGCTGGAGAACAGGGTCTCAACTGGGCAGCAAGGACACTGTGAAAGGAACTCAAGACCATAATGAGCCAAAGCAGTATTCAGGAAAGCCAGAGCACCTAAAATCTTCCTAAAGAACATTTGTTACCATTCAAATGAGCTTTTCAGCATCTTTAACTTGTGTTTCAGAAAGCAACCTAGCTTCAAAAAACAACAGTAACAGTCCTCTTTTATGGAACTGCATTTAGCTCATGAATGACTTAGTACTGTTTTGGACAAGATTCTTGAATTGTGAAAAATAAAATTTTAGATGGAAAGGATGCAGTGAATGATGACAGGAAAAGCAGCACCATTTGGGCTCATGTCAACCTTTTTTGTTACTTATCACTTTCTTCTCTTTGTTTTATGCCTACTATTCATTTCTTCAAGCTGGGAAAATGTCTGAAACACATAAACAAGAGATAAATGCCTGTCCAGCCACCCACTCCTATGAACTGTACAACATAGACAGCATCTGTTCTGATAGACAGTATATACTAATGTATTCAAGATCCCAAAATAAGATTTTTCTTTCACAAATGTCATATATTAAAACAGAGATTCTATTCAGCAGCCACTGCTAAATTCTAGAGATGTTAACTTTCTCGTGGTAAAAGGTCTATGCAGAGCAAATACAAAAAGAACATGAAGCAGAATCAAAGTAACTGTAAAACTTCCAGAACAGGCTTTTTAATCTTATGACCTAAACCACGGGACTGAAGAACCAATGAGCAAATAGCTTTATAACAAAATCTCTAAGGTAGTGAGGAAGAGAAAAAACATTGTTTTTATTTAATCACATAACAAAAATCTTCAAACTTCAAAATCTTCATTGGAACAATTGTTTACTGGTATGACTTGTTCTGAAGACTGTTCCCTGTTTTGCACAGTATCAACATCAAATTTATTTAGTGTGATTTCTTAACCATCAGGTGCCATGGAACATGATTTGTCTGCTTTTCTTTTTTTAACACATTTAACAACTAGCAAAACTGATGCAACAACTGAGCAAAACTTGATTTTTAATCTCTAGTCATCACAAAATGTTTATAGCTTCAAGCATGAAAATGCAACTAAATACAAAATGTGATGTATGAGTTTCTGAACACAACATAGTCATGGTATCTCATCTTACAAGATCTCATTTCACCTATCATCAATTGGTAAAGGAAGATAAATGTTTAAGAAGAAAGTAAAAAACTGTTCTACCTTTGGACAAATCTTTTCAGAGTGAGATGATCTGAATCTCTGCTTTGCTCTCCTTATGTCTTGGGACTTCTTTATGTTACTGCTTGGTCTGAAAAAAATAATTTGGAGAATGAGACATTTAAATACTTGAATGATCTTCCTCACTGATCATACTAAATAAAAACCTCCTACAAAATAGAAATTAAAACTGTAGCACGCAAGTAGGCAAATCTGACCGAGATGTGGCTTGACCTACTTGCCACAATAAATTCAGTATGGTTGGACTGAAGTTATACGCAAAGCTGTGTTTCACTAAGAACTCAATCATTCTACTGATTTTTCTTTTACCCTTCATACAGGAGCACTGAGTCACACTGGTCACTTGCAACTACTTGGGACAGAAGCTCTTCCTCTATCTCCTAGGTGACAGTTCAGACCCAAAGTTCTAGAGATTTTCATCAGCAATTGAAAACAGCTACCTGTTTGCCTTCAGTAGCCTCCCTACGGTCCTATGATTTCTTGCATTAGTGGCGGCTCATTGAGGAATTGGAGAAAGATTTCAGATAAGGACAGGGAATGTGGGTTGGAGGAGGACCCTGAAAGGGAAACTGTGGTCACCATCTGAAGTACAGGCAAGAGGAGGGTTGCATGGTGGAATAAAGAGGAGGCTCAAAGGTAAGATGGCACCAAAAAAAATTGTGGCTCTGCTGCAAGGGTCGGTAAATTAGACTCTGTTTTAAAGAGATAATAAGTATAATAAATAGTCTAAAGAAAAATCAGATGGAATTCAAGGCCTTGACAGAAGTATAATTGATCCAAAAGCACTGAAGAGGGAAGTATGTAAAACAAATAAAATATGCATACAGGTTACCTGAATAACCATGTGATCTTATTATTATCAATTGCACATGCTCTTTATATTTCTCCCCCCAACATCAAACCTGTACCCATGTGTTTGCTCCTTTCTCACAAGGCATAGCTATGGATGGGTTATAAATGCCTCAAGACAGAGTGGCTGTTTTATTTCCTTGTACAGCAAACAGCAAACTTTAGGAGCTGTAGAAATAATAACAGCTGTGTCCCAACTCTGTGCATTAACACACAAAGAACGTTAGTCATTTTTGCTTTGTTCTTTTTTTAAACTCTGGCCTTTCTGGACAGCATAGGTAATAGCATTTTGAGATCAATAATTAAAAAGTTTTCATTTTCAAAATATCACTACTAAGGAAAGACTAACATCTGTCCTGAAAGCTCTAATACACATAAAGCAATAATTAAATAACTTAAAAGTCAGAAATGCAGCTATATATACCTAATTGCCTAAAAACAACAGTTTCCAGGGGGCAGGGAAGCACAATTGTCCTCTAGCAGTACAGTAGATGGCTAGATGCTACAATAAACAGTTTTGAAGAGGGAAAAAATTCTGTCCATAATTGAAAATATTGTTGTATGAGTCCCTTACTAAACACTTTTTTCTACATAGTGTAACATGTACAATACAGAGCAAACTTTCTAAAAAATTTAACCTCACAAATGATACTGTCTCAAAGACTTCAGTGAGTATATCAAAATCCTCATTATTACAGTCTGTTCTCTAGAGTTACTTTTTGGCTCAACCGCATAAACTTGCAGCAATGTTATGTGGATCATACTTGGGCAGTAGGGATTAGAGGAAAGATTTTGGGGATTTGCAAATCACTCAGGTGTTATGAATGTTTAAAACTATAAATATTCACCCATTTCCCATAATAATTGAGGCCCATTTCTCCTCCTTTCAATGACAATTCAAATTGAAAAACAAATGTGTTACACACATGCGTGCATGTACACACACACAATTGTGTAACAAGATTCAGCTCCTTCTGCCACACAGGAGGTTCAGAAGGGCTAGAAAGTAGCTGTCACCAGTGGTGTACCAAGGCTGTTCTGTGTATGGGGGCCAGGCCAAATTTGCACCCTTCTGCCCAGTGTGTTATGCCTCTTTCAGCTTGCAGCCCCTCTTGCAGGGCAAGAGGTCCCAGCTCCATCTTCCAGCTGCCCCAGGGAGGGCCAGAGTCCTGGGCCCAGAGGCTGCCATTCACTGCGCTCCCACCCTGCCCTGTGCAGGGGGCGGTGCAGGCCAGTGTGTGGCCACTGAGCTTTGAGGGTAGGGCCAGCCAGTATGCGTGGCCCTGCCTCCAGGCTGTGGAGAACAGCATTGATGAGCTGGCCTGCCCTGCCTCCTGGAGGTATGGGACTTTGGAAGGAACACATGTAAGTGAACAGTCTAGTTTATGGGGCATTTTAAAGCTATTTAGGAGTGAATTTCAGGAGTAGTTATGGTGAGACCTTGTCTTTACAAAACATAGTGCAAAGAGAGTTTATCACTAAGGCCAGTAGTTCGCTTATCTGTCTTGATGAGTTGATAGCAACAAGAAAAGCAACCTTTATAGACAGGCAAGGCATTGAACAGATTGAACAGGGGCTCAAACAGTGACTTTGTAAGTGATGAAACCACTAAATTAAGATCCCACTGAGGGGCTGATTTCATTACTAATAGAAAAGCTTTAATTTAGTCCTTAAAATCTGAATGTGATCAGATGAGTAAAGACATAGCAGTCACCCGATGAAAAGTGACACATGCTGACTCTGGTTAGATGAACCTGTCTGGAGTAAAGGGAAAGCACAAACTCTGTGAGAATAAGGAAACAGTCTATGATAACAGGGATACCCATTGAATCTGGAGACATACTAAGTGCAACTGGGCTCAGGTGGAAAAGTGCTTCCACTTGGCCAGATAACATTTTCTCGTGGGGCCCTTACTACTATTAGTAAGGATAGCTTGAACATTCTGGGAACAGGAACATTCAATGTCTACTACATTCAAATACCAAGCTGTGAGGTGACAAGTTGCCATGTCAGAATGCATGATCCTCCCATTCTCTGGAGTCAAGAGGCCTGAGAAGGAATGAATGCTGATTGGCAGTCAGGCTGTCCTGTGTAGAACTGGGAACCACCTTGGCCGCCTGGGTGCAATGAGAATGACTTGTTTGTTCCCTGCCCTGTCAAATCTTCCATAATACTCAAGGTGGAAAAACTTAGTTTAGGCATTCTGTCCAAGGAAAATGGATAACATCACTGCTGGGGACTTGGCCCTGAACTCACTTAAAAGAACACATGCAGCACTTCCTGTTTGTCTGAGAGGTGAATGGGTCCAAAGTAGTGTCTCTCCACTGATCAAAAATGATGTTCATCACTGTACTGCATAATTTCCACTCATGGTCCATGGCAAAATGCTTATTGAGACTGTTTGCCTATAAATTCTGGGTTCCTGGGAAGTGCACAGCTGAGAGGGTGATGCAGTTGTTGATGCATCAGTTACACAGACTGCAACACACAATTTCATGGGTCTTGTTTCTCCCTGTTTGTTTATGCAGAATGTGGCTCTCATATTGTCTGACATTTTGGTACATGTTGATCTGCCACTGATCTATTATGAGGACCAGGCTTGTAAACAGTGCTGCTAAACTAGCAGCCAATCAGCATTAATCAGATCAGCAATGGCTGCTCTGTCAGTTCCAAGGCACTGCTGCTGGGCTTACTGTTGCCTGGCAGCAAAATTAGTCAGGGAGCAGGCTAGCAGTGAGTCCTGACTAGTTCTGGTCCTTGACAGCACTCCTCTTCTTTTGGTATTGGAGATCTTGGGCCAGATTTCTCAGGGTAGGCATGATGAAAGCCATACATGATGTCTGGGGCTTGGATGTGTTCCACAGATTTCTGCCAACTGCTCCTCTAAGCCATACCCCTCCCTGTCAATCACATATTGGGGTCTTCCCCCAACTCAGCAGGAATCCAGAATCTGCTGAACCAGGTTCTCCTTTTAGCCCTGCATGAATATTGGCAGAGGCAAAGGAGTGTGGGAAGGGATCCTCAATTAAAGGTTTCAGAAGGGAGACATGGAACACAAATTGGATCTTAAGGGATTCTGGAAATTCCAATCAAACATTTCCCAGATTAACTTATTTTGTGATAACCAATGACCCTAAATACTTGTGGTCAAGCTTCATGAATGGACAGATGTATCAAAGGTTTTGGGTGGACAACCAAACCTTATCCCCTACCATGAAGCTGGAGGGGGTCAACTGTCAGCATCAGTCAGTGTGGCATTTGGGTGATGCATTAGGCTTAATTCTTGAGATACTTGGCAGATGTGTGGAGCGAGGTCAGCAACACTGAGCATAGATGGGTTGCCAGGGATTTTAGCATACTAGTGACAGTGGAACTTATACTTCATGATGCAAAGGGTCTGTTGGGGCATAGTATGTGTGGAGTTCTAAAACGCAACTTTAGTGTCAGGTACAAGTGCCAGCCAATCTGAGCCAGGACCTGATCCACTCTCTCTGCCTGAACTTTGTTCCTAAGGTAGTAAGTGGCATTCGTATGAAGTTGGATGCCCAAGAAAAACAGAAACTCCTGCCAAAAGCAGGATATGAACTGGGAAACCCCCTCCCCAGTTGGATACTATATTTGTGAGCAATCCATGACGACAAAAGATAGTGTCTTCAAATAATTGTGCCATTTCTTCAATGGCAGGAAAGCTGCAACACAGCATAAAATGTACTATCTTCATCAGCAGATCAACTACCACTAGAACTGTGGTGTATCTTTAGGACAGTGATCACTCCATGGTGAAATCAATTAACATGAAGGCTCAGGTTAAAGTGAAAAGTGCAACAACTGAAGGAGAATGAGAGCTTTTGTATGGAAATGGGTGGTGGATCTGTGCCCACAGACAGGACTGGATGTAGGCTGTTATCAAAGCATGGAGTGCCAGTCAGCAGTAAAGCCTCAATGCCAGGTCTTGAATCATCCATAGTGATCCACCAAAGAAGCAATGTGGAAAAATTGCAGTCTGAGTCAGTCATTGGTTAAATGGACGCAATACAATTCAATTGTATTGAATTGTATTGTATTCACTTACAATACAGAATTCCATCATGGAGAATAAAGGTTGAGGCAGTCTGGATGTTGGCATTGCCTGGGGTTGTTGTGTGTGACTGCAAGAGATTATTAGGCAGCAGAGAACATGTGGAGGATCATGGGCAGTGAAACCTGAGATGAAATTCAACCATTTGAGCACCATGAATGGAGTCTCTTGGTCAGGCTCACAATGCTTTCCCTTTCAGAATAATGCATTCACATTCCCACTCCTGGTGTCAAGGTGGTAGATCATCACAAAGTCAAATTATGCAAAGAAGAGGAACTAAAGGGTTTATTACCCATTAAGGTGTTGAGGCTTCTTCAGGAATTCCAGGCTTTTGAGGTCATTGAGAAATAGGACTGGGAGCCTAGAATCTCCAGAAAACACCACCATTCCTCAAAAGTTGATTTGGTGGCCAGTAGCTCTTTATTAGGGATGTCAACATTTTGCATGAATGGGATGAGCTTGATTAAGCAAAAGGTGAAAGAGTGAAGATGACCATCAAAGACTGCAGTCTGAGAGAGGTCTGCTCCCAGGGTGATCCTTGAGGCATCTGCTATTACCCTAAATAGTTGGCATGGATCAGGGGGAACCAAAGCAGGGGCTCTGATAAATTTCTGTTTAAGGTACTCAAAAGCTGCTTACTCTTCTGTGGTCAAAGAAAATTTAGTTCCCTTTCACAGGATAGCTGTGGTTGAGGCAAGCACCTCTGAGAAACTCTTGATGAACCATTTAAAGAAACCGGTGAAGCCCCTCCCCCCCCAAAAAGCATTGCACCCGCCTTTTGTCCATCTATGTTGCACAGCTGGTAACGGCTGTCACTTTGTATGAGTCAGTGGACAGCCCTTCAGGGAAGATGATGTAGCCAAGAAACTCTAGTGCCCCAGTTGAACTGGCAGTAATCTGATTTGGCATACAGACTATGTAGGGAAGCCTCTCTAAGACACTCTGTATGAACTGGTCACATTATGCTTGGCTGCTTGAGAAAATGAGGATGCCATCAAAATTCAAAATAATGAACTGATCCACCATATCCTGAAAAATGTCATTGATAAAAAGTTTTGGAAGACCGCAAGAGCAACACAGATCGAACAGTACGACCAGGTATTCAGTGTCCAGACCACATGCAGAAAGCAGTTTTCAACTCATCTCCTTCTCATACTTATCCTGCAGATGTCAAACTATTTAAAAATTCAAGCACAGAATAATCAGCCTAGGAATTCATGAACAAAGGAAGAGGATAACAGTTCTAAACCATCAAATTATTGAGGGCTTGGCAGTCAAGGTAGGGTCCTAAGAGAACCATCCTTTAACAAAGAAAACTGTGGTTCCTACTGGAAAGGTGGATGGCTGAATAAACACCTTCTGGAAGTTCTCCTGCAAACAGACACAAAGGGCTTGTAGCAATGTTTCAGTAAGGGCGTATATGTGACCTAAGAGAATTTTTGTGCCAGGCTGAAGGTCTATTGGGCAGCAGCATTTCCAGTCCCACATTCCCCTTGTCAAATATATCTGCAAGGTTGTGATGTACATGAGGCATTTTGGTAGTGGAAACCAAGACAGTGAGGGGCATGCCCAGCTCCTAAAGGAGTAGGGATTTCCTGAACAATGACATGACCTGAAGAGAATCAGTTCTCTCTTTGGCCTCTGGAAATTAGACTCACTGGCAGTACTGAGAGCAAAATCATATTGTTCCTTTTTGCCAACAGGTATACGGATCATGGCAAATGTGATGCATGGGGGGGACATGTGGGGTCAAGTGACTTCCAGATTTCTGCTCAGCCTGCTGGGGGAGTGGGAGAGGGGCTCTGGCCTTCTCCTGTTCTGCCTGCACTATGGGCCTAGGCAGAGAATGGAAGAAATGGGCCAGAGACACTTCTCACACACGCTGAAGGTAGCTGCTCCATGTTGCTGCTCTGGGAAGCACGGCAGCTGGCTGAGCAAACTTAGTTAAGAAGGCAGCGGAAGCCCAGCCCATCTTCTCCCCATCTTGACCCAGCTTCCAAGAGAGAGGCGAAGCAAACCAGAGCACATCCTATTCCCCAAAATGTTTGCAGACTGCTTAGCCTATCCCCAGCAGCCATGCCCAGGTGGGAGCAGAATGGGCAGGCTTCCACCAAGTTTCCAGCAGGGAGAGTGGCTAAGTGAGCCAGAAGGATTCCAGAAGCAGGTGTAGCAGGAGAAAAACAAGAGGTTCCCCCACCTTAGGTCACTCTTGTGGGGCAGGCAGAGTATGGTGATGAGGGGTGGCACTGAGGAAGGTGTCAGGAGCAGGTTCCCTGGCCTCTGCTCAGGCAGAGGCAGGGGCATTATCCATAGTTTGTGCCTCCCCTACTGAGGTACTCACAAGCTCTGGGGAGACGCTTGTGCACTGAGTCTCCATGACCCACTCAATCAATCCCACCGCATCAATCACCACAGAGCCAACAATGAAGACATACCCTAATACATACACCAAGGGACTGGAGGATTCCCCAGTGGGGATTTTAACTATCTATCTAAAGAGAACAAGATAAAAATTTTAAGTATTTACAAAAAAAGTTAGTTGAAGACGATCAGTTCTGCACACCGGAGGATAATGACTCAGCAAACAGCACCATGAAGTAGTAAGAAGGACCAGAAGAGACATTGGTCTGCACTGCCCCCCTTATACTGTCATTATTGAGCATGAGAGGAGTAACTACATGGGTATGAACAAATGGACACTAATTGCTATAAATCTCCGGTCTCAAGTTCATGGTGTATGCGCATACCCACAGTGGAATATACACAGGGATCAGCATTAGAAAAACTGCCAGATTTGATCAGACACTGGCCTCTCTAGTTCAGGATTGTCTCTGGTCTGATTTACATTGCTAGCTGCAGTAGACAGGAAATATGCAAGTTGCACAATACAGCTTCTGTGAGGATCTCCCATAGACTTGCTTACGCTGCCATGCTGCAGCATCTCCACAGCAGTGTTACCAGAAGGTGACTTCTGGGCAATGCAGCCTTATTCTTTTCTGGGGTTGGGGGAGGAAGGTCGATGGGAAGATGTTCTTTGGTTGATGGGAAGAAGGAGGGTGAGCTCCTGGCGGAGACTGGTGGCCCTTCAGGATTGGAAAGATGATATCTGTGACTCTCAGGCCAAAAAAGCTGGAAACCTCTGCCATAAATAATACACCAGAGAACACTTCCAGGGTTGATTGAGCAGGTCTCCACAGCTCACTAAATCAATCCTTCTGCATTGATCGGCGCAGCACTGGCAGTGCTGACATAATTTTCTGTCAGTAGCCAACACCAGATGCTTTTGAAAAAAGCCAAAAAAACTAAAAAAAGTATCTTTACAAGTGTGTGAGCAAAAACATTCAATATGTTCAGCAATCCTACAAATGTGTGTAAGTGAATTTATTTAGTAATGCAAGTACCCCTGTTGACTTCAGTAGGACTATTCAAGTATTTTAAGAGTTTGCAGGATTGGGCCTTACACCTGAGTTTGCAGGATTGGGCCTTACACCTGCTACTATTACTGAAATACATGCATTAAACTGTTACCAGAGTGGTTTTTGTGTTAATTCTTCTTGTATCTTGGAATTCAATGTGGGAATTCCTCCCTCTTGGATAATGCTCATCTACCCACTTAACTCACTTACATAGTCTATAAGTGATCTGGGATTTATCATATAAATTAATTTCAAACAAAACTGATGGAGAATATAGTTCCAGTTAAACTCAATGACATTTCATATTTAGTTTAGTATCGGCTGATGGCAATTTGATCTACAATGCTAAGATATAGCCCAATCTTTCTACTTCAATTTCCTTCCCTCAAAAACCCCAAAAAGCCCAAACTTTTTTTTTTGAAGTGCCAAAATAAACAGAAAGAAAAATAATAAAAATCTCAGGTGATTTCAGCAGAAAAAGGCATAGATAAAATCAGTGGAAAAAAGGTCTTGAAACAGGACATTCAGATTTGCTCATCTGGATCTGAATGTATAGTAAACATGAGCCAACTAAAACTGTTAGTTTGATTTTTAAAAGATGCTTTGCTCTGCTTTGGAGTGTGCAGGTAATCACTGTTCGCTGGGATATATTGTACAGAGATTTCTTCCAGCAGTATTGATTAGTAGATATAACCCATAGACTGCACTATGGCCTCTGGGATTCCAGAACACAAACTTCATTTTTCTGAGAGAACTGTTTCCCCCCCCCAGTATTTTCTAAAGAGGGTTATACACAAAATCTGATAGTCATTATAGGGATTTTTATCACAGAAGTGTCATGTCACTATTTAGAGAGGAATCAACATTTATCAAATAAAATAACAGAAGAATAACTGAGCAACAACACTTTTTCTTCTTGAGTATACAGAATACTCTGGTACTTAGATCCTCCTGAAATATTCCTTCCAGGAGAATAATACAGGGAATTCCCTAAATCACAGTTTAAATTAATGTCATAAACATGTAACTGAACAAAGGTCAATTTTTCATGAAAGTAAACTTTTAGCATCCTTTAAGAAAATTAAACAAGTTTATGGTTGTTCAGAGACAGTTCTGTGCCATATAATATAATCTTTGAAATAACTGATCTGTTTTCCCAGGAGTCAGCTTTAAAGTTAGTCTTTGACTTTACGGCACACAGTATTTAATATCTTCTGGGCTTCAATACACTACCACTTCAGACCATTCTACACAAATTTCACAAAGTTAGAGTGGTACCGATTTAAGCTATCAAACATTTAATCAAGCTTAACCAAATACATTCAATTAATTACACAAAAGAGATTTCTAACCCCACCCTCACAGACAGAAACTTAGTTTCCTTGCATTTCTCAAATTCTGGTAAACCAAATGATCTGATACAGTACTTTCATACACAAATCTCTTAATAAGTTGAACCTCAAAAAGGAACAAAACAGAATACAAAAGGTAGCTGTACAATATTACCTTACGGATGTCACTCCTTTCCATTTTCTTATTTGAAAATAGCAGGTTGGTAAAACTCTTCCCTTCACATTGTAATCCTGCTCACAAAACTGTGTGCTGCTGTACCCTGCTGTTGCTGGACTGTGTGCAGAAATATGTACAAAAAGAGGGCTGCTTTCAACAGCCAATCACATTGTATTTGGACCTCCCAGGCTTCACTGTGTGATCAGCATAGGCTTTGTGTCAATACAATAGGAGTTAAACTTTTCCCTGTATTTATTTAAATGCAAGCAAAAATCTGCTTAGTTGCTGGAATCTTTAGTAAAAAGGGTGTGCATTGCTTGGAAGCTCATAGAGGGGTGGTTAAACAGTAACTGACATTCTATCTAAAAAAAGAAATGGAATCTCTAGTTTCTCCAGCTTTTACAAAGTACATAATCACTACAACCAGTTAAGTCAACAAGAATTTCCATCCATATCTTCCCCTATCCAGTATTTTCCCCTAAGCAATTGCTAGTGATTTGCTTCTCTTAACTCAGAGGCCTGCTTTAATTTTGCCCTGGTATTCTGATGTATGAATTGCCAAATTGAGTAGCTCTCAATTTTCTGTTCACCATGCCTAAGATGTGGATCTTTGCAAACGCCTTCTATACATTATGACAAATGGAATTCCAGTACTGGAAAGCAAATTTATCCATACTCAAAAATAAATTAAGTTCAGAAAAGGTGACTGCAACATACATAGTATTGGCAGTCATAGTTTGTCACTTCTGATGAATACCTGAATCACCTATGCTTTTCAAGCAATTATCCTCAGGCAATGTAGGTACAGAACAGTGATTCCTTTTCAAGTTTTATAATTCCTTGGAAACATAACCTGTGAGTTGCTGAATACTAATCATCTTGTTTCTGAAACAGCACACAAGGCAAGTTGAAGAGAAGTTCAGTTAAAAAAAAAGGCTTTTCATTTTACAAGTAAAAATCTAAAATTCCTGTCAACATTTATTAATTATAGTTTTTCTTCACAATAATAACATATATATAATTCCCCTGAAACCCATTCAGCTCTAAAGACCTGTTCAAAATAATGCTTTTCTTCACAAAAGCACAACTTACAAGTAATATCATTCACTTCAAAGCATATTGACACTGTGATTCAACGATGACCATAGAAACATGACCTCTTAAACTTAACAGAGTATCTAAACTGTGTCCCCTTTGCAGGTCACAGTACTAAAGCCATGACTTCCTTAGCAGAAAAATATAAAACATTTAAAAATGGAAGTGAAAAAGTTAACAGCCACTTTTTTGCTGTTGTCTTTAATTCAAATGTTTATCTTTAAAGGAATATAAAGATAATTATGTAAAAAATCCCAGAATTCAAAGTTATTCCTTTTTAATTGCACATCTGCAGCTGTGTAAGAGATTTTAATGGTACCAGCTGACATGAAACTGTAAATAATTAGCTATTTATTACACTACAGATATGGTACAACATTATTCCATTATCCATGTTTAGTATCATTTAGTAGTCAGAAAAACTCAATTCTCAAAATTGCTATTTTCAGAACTTTACTCATTTCTTTTAAAGTAAAATCCCAAATGAAAGAAATCATCTCCACTTGAGTCTAACAGTTTAACCATTTGATCCCTTCTAATTCGATAGTATCCTGAGGTATAAGAATCAGCCAGATGATGTTAAGAAATAAATGGTATTTTAATAAAAGTACCAGGGCTTTTAAGAATTGTTTTTTTAAATTAAACAATAATTGTTTTCTGTATTTTAGAGCTGAATGGAAAGGGACAGGTCTGATTTTGTAGCTTGATTGACCAAGCCTAATCAGAATTATTTCTGCACACTGCTTCACTACAGCAGTAGACCCATTAAGCACTAAATGCTTCTGGAGGCCCACTCCCTTTTAATCTCCTACTGTGACACATTACTTTACAAATAGTAGCTACACAGTGGGCTACTCAAAACATTCAAAAAATGGAGGCTCTATATTTAACAGACACCTCAGAACTCATAGTAAAATCTGTCACTTGATTGCCAGGATGGCAGTTACCATAATAAAACAGATTCTTTGTGACAGAGAGTAACAAAAGAGTCCTTTGAACTAATTTTCCTACCTTGCAATACATTTTTATTAGGAAAAGATTTTCAATCTTGACATCTCTTACTTCAATAAAAGCAACACCATATTTGTCTCTGAAAATGTTCACTGCAATATGCTTTTTTAAAAAAAAAACAACAAGGAGTTGTGTGGGACGTAAAATGCCACACAACACCTTGGGCTTTTTTTTTTAAGTCATCAGAACAGTATCTGTGGCATTCTATTTTACATATCTTTGCAGCCTCAGGAAGTTTTTCCTAGCTGATATGACCATTAAAAATGCCCCACTTATTACTTATGTACTAATAATGCTGCTTAATGATTGTTTAATGTAATGAATTTAGAGTAGTTCAACGGACTTTGCACACCTTGTACAATTCTTTACTTTTACTAACATATTTTTATTCATTCCCTTTGCTTTACATAGTGCATGTGTGTATATATACAAAGATCCACAAAAATGTTATTAGCCATGCTTCCAACCATTATGAATTACAGTCAAACAAAAAGATTTTTGTACCAGGCTATAATATCCAAAGAATCCAGAGTCTGAAAATTTTTAGCTGTGTCACACTACAGATGTATGACTCTGGAAAGCCAAGAAGCAACAAATCTTCCAAATATATGGATTTATTGTATAAGCATGGGTTTTATAGATATGTGAAATAAAATTTTAGGTGTATTTTCAAACAAATTAAGGGTGTTTACAGATGTATGTTATTTAGATAAGAAGTGTTTATACTGACTTTGGGAGAAACTTTTTTTTTTCCTTCTCCCCCTTTTTTTAAACCAGACAGTAGAGGAAGAGAGACCAAATGAGCAACCAGCACAGAAGATTTGGACTGGAAAACAGTAGAATTAGATGAAGGTGGGTGGGAGGAGAAAATGATCTGTTGAGGAAAGGAAACTATGATGGGGGAACTAGTGCAGACAGTATGCAGGTAGAAAGATGACAGACAATCAGAGACAGGCTGTAGGGGAAGTGAAAAATATCAGAAAATGAGTCAGAATACAGGGAACTGAAATTGGCTGGACAATTAGAATGACACTGGAACTGGGTGTGAAGCCTGGGATGGGAAGTGAGGGTTACAGTGTGCAGGGGATGGGGCACACAGGATAAAGCTGAAGAGGAGGAGTAGCAAGCAGAAGAGGCTATGCCGAACAGAGCACAAATACTCCTAAACCAAAAATTCCTATTTCACTATTCCTTTGCTGTCTGCAAACAGCTTCACACAGGGAAGCTGACAATCTTCCACTGCTGTTAGTTACTCCAGGAGCTCAAGTGGCAGAGGTCTGTAAAGTCAAACAGATCTAAAAGTTCCAGCCTGCTGATGTCCATACCTAGGTGTTGGTGTGATTGCTGGGTTTTGTTTTACCATTAGCTTTTTAAAAAACCCAGTAAACTGCATGTGCACACACAAATACACACAAAACTAACTTGAAAAAATATTCAGGTTGCAAAGTCAAGCACTCAGAAACTAGGAAATGCCAGAATTAAGGCTGCCTATTAATGCAGAGTTTCTATATGATGCAGTGTAAGAAACTGGGAAACCACACTTTTTACAAATGATCACCTACTGCGTGTTCCTTATTTTCTGGTGTCTCACTTAAGACCTTAGAATTTAATCTGCAGACATGCTGAGCACTCCCAGCTGCAACTGAATTCAGTAGGAACTGTACCTTGAACATATGAAGTGCTACATAACACTAAGTGCTCTGAATCATCAGACCTTAATTATCCCAAACTAGACATCCAGAACTACTGGATATTCCTGACCTTAATCTTTCTATTTTTCATTTTCCCATCTCTGTAAGACAGGGATAATATTATCCCATCTCATAAGAATGTTGTGAAAATAAATTTAATGTTTGTGAGGCACCCAGATGAAACTAGAATGATGAGTACTATAGGTAAAGGAAATCAGTAATTCTGTCCTCAGAACAGGTTTTGGATCATGTGCAGTAAGTAAGGCATTAGGGCACACATTAACTAAGCACTATGAAATTTGTGCACTGAATAAGGAGTCCGGTGGAAAAAAAAACAGTATAAAAATATTTAATTAAAGGCTATATCATAATGTATATGTACAAAAGGGTTAAATTAAGATAGCATGGGCCACTTTAATACTGGCATTTCCTAATTTTTAATGCTGACTTTGCAACATTAACAATGTTCTTTTAATCTAGTCTGTGTATGTGTACAATATTAGATAACATGCACATGTTTTTCACTTACAAAATTTTCCTCTAGATCCTCAGAATAATCTCAAATCATTAAATTATTAATGCTACTGAGCTGCTGAAAACTCTCCTGTGGACCACGTTCTACCATCTTTATTCACATTCACAACACTCAGTGTGGCAATTTTCAGAGTGACTACAATGCACCAGAAGCAGGGATGACACTGTCTAGGCCTGCTAGGGGAAGTCAGCAGTGCTTTATGGGTGGTGTGGGGTGGTGATCAAAAGGTGACACACATCTACAGAAAGGTGGGGGTGGTCACCCTGACTCATCCCCTGGGAACGTAAGGGTGGAAGATTTTAAAACGTGCAGGCCTGGGCATCACAAGCACTTTCTCCATGCACCGGGCAAGGTAACACACACTCTCCCTCCCCTTGAACTGGGAATAACAGGTTGGGTTAGCTCCTGCTGTGGGCATTGCACTAGTCACTTGTTTTTAGGGGACTGGGAAGGAAATTTTTCTGTCACCATCATATTAGCTTAGGTGGAGTGGGGGTTTTTCACCTTCCCCGCAGTGAGTGTCAGGGAGAACCTATTATGGTAAGGAAGAAAAAGGGGTAGGCTGTACATCACAACTTATTTTGTAAGTATGAAACGGATGTCCACAGCAGCTATTCCATAGGGAAGGCATCCAGTGACCACATCAATAGCTTGGTAAAGATCTTCAAAAGGAGATGCTTGTTCAAGGAATGGAATCAGGGGCAGTGTAGGAGGACTGGTAGAGAAGGGAGCCCCTATCAGGGAGGTTGGCTGAGGGACTTGGATGGAAAATAAAGAGGGGGAGTGGAAGCCTTGGTAGTTATATGAATGAATATGGGGTTGCTTGCACTGCACGCTTCTAGCTGCCAGGAAATCCCAGACATCTACTAATAAAGTCATACCCTCATTAAAACAGTATCAAGTGTCCCCTGTTCTTTTGGTATAGCCATACAATGAAGTTCTATTCACTGTAGAGAAGGGTGGGAGAATCTGACTATATACAAACACAGACAACTGCTTCCAATAAGTAATGCTGTCCAAACTACAGCAACATATTTAAAACAAAATAAGCATGTATGCAACAGGCAACTAAAGTTTCTATGATACTGTTTGAACGTGTATGCACCTTAGATATTAAAACAAGACTTTGAATCAATTAATGTTACAATTTAAGCATTTTGGTTAAAATAAGAGCATAATAAACTACAAGATAATGGTTAATTAGCAAAGTACCTGTTGATTTTGAGGACAGATTAGGAAATCACATTAAATCACATGTGAATACTTTGGCTCAATAATGCATGACAAATTTAAGAGTAGGTGAGAAAAGAAATGAGTATGATCAAAATTATCTAGGAAGCACACTGGCTATGTCTACACCTAAAATCTTTAGTTTGGACTTGGTTAGTCCAAACTAAGTAGTTTGAAAGTTGGTTCAAGCTAAGCACATTTTTTAATTTGAACGAGCTTCTAGTTTGAACTAGCCAGCTAGTTAGTCTAAACCAGGTGTGGCCAAACTGTGGCTTGGGAGCTGCATGCGGCTCTTCAATGAAAAAGTGCAGCTTGCAGAAGAAAGTGAGAGGAAAGCAGTTCCAACCTAGGAGTTTTAAATCTCCCACCCTGAGCATGCTTGGAGGGGGAGCCCCAGCCTGTGCCTAGCCTCTGGAGTGGCCAGGTAAGAGGTCCCTGGAGGGAAGTCGGCTCAGGGGAGCCAGCTTTCAGGGCCTGGGGATTAGGGAGGGGGTCAGGATGGCGGGGAGAAATGTAGCATGGTTGGGGACAGAGACAAAGTGGCAGCATGGTTGTGGTGGCTGGGAGAAGCACAGGATGGTTGAACATGGCAGGGAAGCGGTGGCATGGTTGGAGATGGCATGGAAGTGGCAGCATGGTTGGGCATGGCAGGGAAACAGTGGCATACTCAGGGATGGAGGAGAAGCGCAGCATGGTTGGGGACTACAAAGAAGCAGTGTCATGGTCTGGGATGGAAGAAAAACACAGTATGGTCAGGGATGGCAGAGAAGTGGCAGCATGGTCAGAGATGGCAAGGAAGTGGCAGTATGGTTGGGGATGGCAGGGAAGTGGCCCCATGGTTGGGGATGGCGGGGAAGCGGTGGCATGGTGGGTGCAGGGGAGAGCGGTGGCATGGTCAGGGATGGCAGAGAGAAGCGTGGCATGTTTAGATTTTCTGGTAGGCCCTAATGGGATTTACTCGTTGTTAAAATAAAATTGTGTTTTCAAGTCCTTCTAAACAAAAAAAAAATAAAAAAACCAAAGAAGGAAATAGATTGTTTACTGTAGAAATAGCATTCATAGTAACCTTTAGTAATTATTAGAATCTGACATTAGCAGGATCTTTTTACAATAAAATTAAAGTGTGCAATGAATTTTAATCTTAGTAACTTTGGAGTAGGTAAAAGTGTATAGCTATATGCCTCAGTGTGGCTCTCAAAGGTTTAATAATCAACTTATGTGGCTCTTCAGTTCCATGAGTTTGGCCACCCCTGGAAACTAATTTCTTAGTTCAAACTAACTGCTAGTTTGGACTTATTTAAATATGCAAATTAGTTTAAACTAAGTAGTTAGTTTGGACTAACCAGCCAAACTTTTCTAGTCTGAACTAAGCAAAGCCTCATGTAGACAGGGTTCAAATTAGTTCAAATTAATGCCCCACAATTCAAACTAAAGTAGCTAGTGTAGACATAGCCATTTTGACTAATATTGGAGCAATTAAAGGAGATGCATATTCTCCAAAGTGAGATGCTAGTTTCTACAACCACCCCCCCTCACACCTGTGGAAAATCATGGTAGAATTTTTAAAAGTTTCCCTTGTTACTGTAGTGACCCCCAGAGCCATAACTAAAGAATCCAGCACCCCTTACAATAGCTGGCACCTGGAGCGATCAGTGGGGAATGTGCCCTTTAATGGAGCAGCTCAATGAAGCTGCTCTGGCACTCATGGAGCAAAGCCCCACTCACGTCACTGTAGTTATGGCTCTAGTAACCTCTTCCTTAGAAAAATCAACAAGACACTCCCCCATCTTGAGTGCACCCCTTCTCCCCCCTCCCCCCCCCCGGCCTGAAATCACCACGTTCAGGGTATTTGCCAAGCTGTGCGCTTGCCAGGGGACAGTAAGGAAGGTTAATTTTACTATAATGATTCAATACTGTGAGTGCACTGTTTCTTATGGTTCTATAGATATAGCCTTTAGGGATATCCCCTCCAAACTGGCAGAGTGCCTCTGCTTGATAAGGAAGTGACTGAATGGGAGCAAAGAGGAAATGTTTCAGAAGATGCTCCAATCCTCAAAGGCCAAAAAACAACACAGAGTGTGGAAAGAGACTGTAAATGAAAATCAGAAAATAGATAGGCAGAAGAGGAAGGAGCAAAGGAGTGAAGTTTAGTAGGACAGGAGAGATGATTAAAGCAAGGGAGGAGCAAATGGAGATGTTAAAGTCCCTAATCATGCTACAGACTGAATGTTTGTTGTCTTATCTGCAGCTGACACAGTGCTCCTTGTCGTGCTCTCCACAAACTCCTCCCACATATTCTTTCCAACCTCCTGGCTTGTCTCAGTATCCCATTCATTCAACCCATTTGGAAAGCTTCTAGAACAGGGGTACTCAAACAGCGGCCCGCGGTCCAAAATCCGGACCGCAAAGACATTTCTGGTGGACCTCGGGCCGCCTATTTGCATGAAAAATCCGAACCTGAAGCAATGTTCCCTCTAAGGCCATTTGAGTACCCCTGTAGCAGCTGTTGCTCGCTGGGCTCCCCCCCCCCAACAGAGCTTGCTGCGCAGGCCCCCCCCCCGCTCCCACTCCCCCCACCCCCCACTCCCGGCATCACCAGCCCCGCTCCTGACATCACCCCCAGCTCCCGACAGCAG